>JAXIVD010001388.1:12500-52500 GCA_036785275.1 Cancer borealis | reverse complement strand
ATTTTTCGTTCACACACACACACACACACACACACACACACGGTCACACATACACACATACACAACCATACTATCTATTTTCTTTCTTATTTAACATTTCTATATGAGAGAGAGAGAGAGAGAGAGAGAGAGAGAGAGAGAGAGAGAGAGAGAGAGACTCAGACATTTTTTCGTTCATGGTCACACACACACACACACAAACATACTATCTATTTTCTTTCTTATTTAACATTTATATATCAGAGAGAGAGAGAGAGAGAGAGAGAGAGAGAGAGAGAGAGAGAGCGCGCGACGGTTGACTGTTATGTAATGTAAGTTTGAGGGGTGGTGGGGTACCCTACCACCCCTCAAATTATCAACGTAGTTAACTTGTCTTTTATCGCGTAAATATTAGTCGTACAGAAAAAATGCACTTATGCTAATTGATGTAATTTTAAAAGTTCTATCAAACCATGTAATTTAATCTAACTTTACGCCAAATTTTTTTTTTTTTAATGTTTTCATTATTTATAAACTGTTTACATGTTCTGATGGTCCAAAAAATATATATATTTATTTCCTTATTTTAATTATTCGCAGATTTTTTGACTTAAACTCCATAGTTTTCGTTTTTACAAAACGAAATGTTAAATACTAGTTTGACAAAAATTATGTTAAATAGTTATTTTCTTACCTTCAAAAGGCCTTTCAGCTGGTGTAGTCTGATTTTGAATAACGCTAATAGTTAAGAAGAAAAAAAATTTCGATGGTCATTTATCATTGAGTTTCATTTTCAATAGAATGAAAAGAAAGGTTGTTTCATTTAACTTCCCTAATTACTCCTAATCATTTTACGTCAATTTCATAGTTTGCGAGTTATAAGGAAAAAACCTTAACGATTAGTTTGACAGAAAAAATGCACCTATAATCATTTAAATAATTTTAAAAGGCGTATCAGCTAGTGTAGTTATTTTTTTTATTTTACTCACAGGTTATGAAAAAAAATTTCCTTCATTATATAAAGAGTAATTTCATTTTTAAATGTTGCAACAGAAAGTTGGATTCCTATTCACTCTTTGTCTATTCGTAGTCATTGTACGTATACCTTATGGTTCTCGAGCTATAATGAGAAAATTAGTTTTGTGTTAAAAAATTAACTATGGAAAAAAATACTTGATTTGTACGATATGTACACTATTTTGAGACGAGTTCTATAATTTAATTTGACCTCTTAGTATTATCAGATTGTCTTCATTTACCGATATGTTGTAGGGAATATTATAGTGTACATTCCACATCATTGGCCTGCCATATACACCATATATTTTCTGAATTATTCATATATATGTGTTTTATGTGTTGAGTTACCCCTCTTTGCTAGAGGCCAAAGCACTTGTAAATACAGTTTTCTTTGATAACTTGAAGGGGTAACTTAACTATTTTACTATATAATTTCTATGAATAGACTTCATTCTCGTAAGTATTATTATTATTATCATTACTATAATTATTAACAATCGGCAATTTTTGCATTTTGTTAGAAAATTGCAAAAATATGGAAAAACTAAAAAAAAAAAATTAACGGCTCTCAAAAAAATCCCAAACGGCTCTCAAGAAAGATCCGGCTCTTCTCGTTCATCTGGAAGAGCCGGCTCTAAGAACCGACTCGTTCACAAAACGCCCATCACTAGAATCTTGGCGTTGTCTTTTGTACATATCAGCTAGTCAATTACATGCCACAATACCCTGTTGGTAATGGCTTAGCTAAGGGTCGTGTTTCTTGGTCTTGTGGTTTCTGGGAGCTGTGAAACACCTATTAGTACAGAAACGTGCCCAGCGTTGAGCTTCGTCTACTTTGCCCCACGCACAATACACACACACACACACACACACACACACACATCCATTGGCTTCCACTGAGGGCAGTATTCCTAATCACTTCGGGTCCCGCAGATATTCAAATCTTCCCGACCTTCGTGTCGGTGGCCGGGTTTACGCATGTTAATATCTCTAGTCCTTCAAAACCGAAGCTTAGCTCCGCCCCCTTACAAGTCAAGTCATCGGTACCAACTTATGCAACATTTATCATATTCCTTGGTACATATGCCTCTTTGACTAATGTATTCTTGATTTTACGTATATAATTAATAACTTATTCATAATAAAGCACATTTTTGTTATGCATGGGACTGTTTTACACTGTAAAGTACGTGTTTTTACGGAGTTCCTGTTCCGTAATGGTTGGTAATTCACTGTGCAGTCTCCTGTTGATCTCTCTGAATTAGAATGACATTTTTCTAGTAATTGAAGGATGTATTCTCTCTGCTATACATCAAGATAACTTACATTTATTATAATTATCATTCAATCTTACTTCTCTTTAAAAAAAAAAAAAACATTTCATGAGAAAAATGTTTTATGAAATGCGTATTCTTGCTGTCAAGAATCTGAAGGATAAAGATGCCATCAAACGCTATACATCCGTTTTATAATCATTCATTTGTATATTATGAAGTATTTTGTGGTATATCAATAACTTTACACAGTCAAATATATGATAAAGCTTATTTTAATTAATAATGCAGAGCTGCACAATGTCCTTTTAAACTTCACGATGAGAAAACATGTTTTAAGACGTGCGTAAACATTCCTCTTGTCCAGAGGATACGCCACCAAGCGCTATGTTTCATTAGAAGATAAGAATATAGGAATATGAGAAAGCTACAAAAGCCCCGGAGGTCTGCAATAGGTAGTTCCTGTTAATCCTATACTCCTTACTAGCTACCTACACCATCCTCCATCCATGAATTCGTCTTCTCTTGTAACTCCCTATTGTCTGTGCACTAACTACCTGCTGACTGAGTCTGTTCCAATCATCATTTATATATCAGCTATTTTGAATGTCATGAAATATTTCTCGAAATATTAATAACTACACGACAAACAAAGGAACACATTGTAAAACTAAACTGTTGGAAGAAAAGAAAATTTCAAAGAAAAATCTGGAGTTACAGCGCAAAGAAGCAGAACTAAGCTTACAGTTTATACCAAATACTCTGCAAAATATGGAGGACTCTTTCCATTATCGTAATAGATTTTTAGAATCAGCTAGATCATTTTATGAAGCTACTGAATAGGTTATTGTAGCAATGTATATTGTGTATGTTAAGGAAATGTATGTATGTTATAGGTTAAGGGTTATGCGTTTTGTTTTTTTTTTCCTTTTTTTCTTTAGTGTATATATTTTTTATATGTTAAGGGCTTACATGAGAATCTCAGGTAATTGTTTTGTTAGAGTGTTTTCATTTTCTATGTTAAGTTTTTCTTCATATTTGTGTTATCTATATCTACCTGTCAACTGCTTTACTTACAAAGCAGCTGTCTGGAGGAACAATATCTCTAGTGACACGAAATATGACATGGGATTAAATTAGGCTTCCTTTAACCCTTTCACATATTGGCTCTAAAAATTAAACTGTTTCTCATCAACTACATTTAATTAACAATCTTGTGTTAGGGTGCCACCATGTGTGTTAGTCCTCTGGGGTTAGTCAAACGACCCGTCACACAGAATGAAGTTTATTGTAGTAGTAATCCAGGAGAGAGTAGCGAAGGACTTGCGTGAGTGAAGGCTGCTCGCTGACTGGTTGCCTGAGGGCCTCACACTAGAGACTCTGCCCGACGGGGCAGTCGTCATGGCAACGGTTGGGGTTGCCAGTAGCTACTTTTATATAAATGTACCTAGTGTTATGTGTGAATATGTAATTGTTTATGTGACTTAATACACTGGCACATTGCTCGGCCACCAATGACTGTGCCCACGCAGGTATAAAAAAAAACAAAGTGTAAGCTAAATGTGTGCAACAAAACATCAAATTCATGTAATAATAAATGTACAATTATATACATATAATAAATGAAATACATGAAAATGAAATGATGTTTATAACTGGACCCTGGTAATAATATAATTGTAATTGAATTTTTAAGAAAAAAAAGAAGAAAGACAGTTGCTCACACTGGATGATGTTAAGGTTGAGAAGGAGGGATAGGCACATGAACCTTCTTCAAACGATCAACATGAACATATTCAGCAGTGTGAGTGTCAGGATCCATGATCTTAAATTTATTGTTGCGAAGGGCCGAAGTAATGATGTATGGTCCTGAAAATTTAGGGGATAATTTAGATTGACGCTCAGGACAACGCTTCATGACAGAGTCACCTACGGCAAGGTTAACAAGCTTAGCTTGAGAGTGCTGCTTTCTTATCATCTCCTCACGGGAAGCCTTGAGCCTCTCACGGACAGACTGGTGAACGCGCTGAAAGGCGTGAAGTTGCTGCTTGGCATAGTCGTCCAGTGAGTACACAGGAGTGGGAGACTGTAGAAGCACATCATATGGTAAACGTTTGTCTATGGTAAACGTTTGTCTGAGCCATAAATTATGAAGTGAGGTGTCTTACCTGTTGAGGAATTTATAGGACCATTGATAGATGCTGCAACTTGGGGTAACCAGTCTTCCCAAGATTCATGAAAGTTGCCAGCAAAATGACGTAAGACATCCAAAATTTTCTTATTGGTTCGTTCGACCAAACCATTGCTGGCCGGGTGCAAGGCTGTAATGAAAGTCTGGGTTATGTTGTACTGTTGGCAGATGTTAGCCAGAACTGCATTAGAAAACTCTCTACCATTGTCCGAAAGAAGAACTCTGGGAGTCGTGTAAGGGCAAATTAGATGAGAAACAATGGCATGAGCAGATTTGTCAGGCAATGGAACTAAGATCACGAACCGACTGAAGTGATCAACGCAGACAAGGACATACGACGAACCTTGATGACTACATGGAAGCTGGAGGAGGTCAATGGCTACGGTGTCGAAGGGAGCATCAGGCAACGGGTATTCAAGGATAGGAGCTGTCTGCGTAGTACCCTTAGTCTGAGCGCAAGAAAGACAACGAGCGACATGACTCTCTACGTCAGCTCGCAGTTTAGGCCAGAAAAATTTGTGACGTGTGGCGGCTAAAGTCCTGTCACGTCCTGGATGTCCAGCCTGAGGTGTGTCGTGCATAAGTTTAAGTACCGTCTCTACCAGTGGAGGGGGGATGACAAGTTGAGTGACAGTGTCACCTTCTATGGATACTCTGCGGCACAGAATGCCATCCCTGAGAAAAAACTGAGAGAAGGGTACAGGCAATTTTGGTCCAACATGGTTATCACCAGATTCCAGAGCATATATCACAGTCGACCACATGGGATCGTCTCGTTGTGACCTAGAAAGCTCTGTAAGAGATAAATTATTAATCTCTTGAACAGCAGCAACAGGGACGTTACGTGAGAGAGCATCAGCTGCTGTGTTAGCACGTCCCGGTAGGTACTTAAGAGTAGGGTTGAACTGCTGAATGGTGATGAACCATCTGGCCAGTCGACCGGTAAGGTTCCTGGTCTGAAAGAGAGATGTCACCGCAGAGTGGTCGGTGTACACTGTAATATCATACTCAAAGATGATATCTCTGAAATGCTTTAGTCCCCAGATCACTGCCAAGGCCTCAAGGTGTGTCACTGAATACTTACTCTCAGCTGAGGATAACACACGACTAGCATAGGCAATAACTTGTGGGTGATGGCCTTCTTTTTGCTGCATGAGCACAGCACCAATCCCATGGCCTGAAGCATCAGTGCACATAATGAAGGGGATTTGGTAGTCTGGAAAGGTCAAAACTGGAGCATGAGTAAGGGCATGTTTGAGTGTATCGAAACTCTGTTGGTGCACGTCGTGCCACTGAAATGAAACGTCCTTCTTCAGGAGGCGAGTGAGTGGTGAGGCAATCGACGCAAATCCTTTTACAAAGGCGAGGTAGTAACCGGCCAAACCAAGGAAGGAACGTACTTTGTCGGTGGTCGTGGGTGTGGGAAAATTCTTGACAGCTGACACTTTGGCGTCAGAAGTGTGGATTCCATGCTGGTCCACATCATGTCCCAAGAATTCAATACGAGACCTGAAAAATTTACATTTCTGTAAGTTGAGTTTAAGTCCTGCATCAGAGAGTTTATCAAAGACAAGGATCAGTTTTTCAAAGTAACTGTCCACATCACGGGAAACAACAATAAGGTCGTCCATGTATACAAAGAGACCATTCCCAATGATGCCAGAGAAGAGGTGATTGACCATCCGCTGGAATGTAAGCGGTGAGTTGCGCAAGCCCATTGGGGTGCGAAAGCCATTCGTAGTGACCGTTGTGTGTGGAGAAGGCAGTTATCTCCCTAGACTCTTCGTCAAGGGGAATCTGGGTAAGGCAACGGCATTCCTGTGTTTAGTTAGGAGGTCAAGTAGGCGAGGCTTTGCCTCTGGATAATCTTGAGCCACCACAAAAGAAGCAAGCTTGTCCACGGAGGCAGCTGCAGTAGGCATGGTTACTTCACTCTGAGTGAAAACACCAGCAATAACTTGTGGGGCATCCTCCAACGACAAGGGGTTATGCTGCTCAAAGTTGCCAAGCAAAGTTCCATCCTTGAGAGTTATGGGGGAACCGGTGACATTAGTGACAAGTGCACCGCATATATTACCCTCGCGCACTGTAGAAAGTGTACCTTCCAGTGCAAGGCGATGGATGCGAACAGTGTCAGGTGAGGACACTACACAACTGCCAACAGGGGCACCTTTAAGACGAACAGTAAGTCGAAGCAGAAGTAGGTCCAATGTACTGGTCACCTATAACAATGGCTTGTACAGGGCATGAGGAGGGAACAGCACTTTGCGAGCCCTCAGTGACAACCTGTTGTGGGTTCGTCGAAGAACATGCCGCTCGTACAGCATTGACTGGAATGTGAGATACAGGTTTAAGCAATGGTGTAGGTGTTTGCATAGCCTGAATGAGTTCCTCTGTAAATATTGCATTCTTGTTAGGGTAAACATCAATGTTGTGAGAATCTAGGCCAAGGAGGCCGTCACAAGACAATGCAAACTCTGAAATTATGTAAAATTTAAGTTTAAGGACACTGGAGTGCTGAGCAAGGCAAATGGGAAGAGTTACAGTACCCAAAACATTAATGAAGAGCCTTGAACACTACTAAGTGAAATGTCTGAAGGACACAAGTTAATATCATGGTGTTCTTTTAAGGCTTTGAATGCAGTTAAACTTAATAAATTGCAAGAAGCACCAGTGTCTATCCCTAATGCAATGGGAGTATCCTGCACATAAGACTTGATAGTCATCAGTGAGGAACAAGCAGCAACAACTGAAGGTATACAAAACTTCTTGAATGAAGTGCTTGTAGCTGTAGTTAGGGTGGGTTGGTTAAGGGTGGGCGCGAGGCTTCCCCCGAAGGCTTATGCAAACCAGCCGTTGCAACCTGATTGTGTTTCAGCCGCAAAATGGTGTAACATTCCTCTGTGGTGAGATTGCAATACTCGTGAATGTGGCAATATTTAGGCACAGGCTGCGGAGGAGCCAGCTACATTGTAAGGGCATGAGATGCTCTAGAATCACGAGTATTTTTGGACGGTGCGACTGATTGGTGCGACGATGGCTGAGAAGTAGCAGCATATGCACTAGAACTTCCAGAAGATGGAGAGAGGTGCCTAGATGCTTCCTTGGCAGCCTGCTTTTTCCTCTGGAAACACTGAAGAAACTTATGTCCTCTTTTTCCACAAAAGGTGCAGAGTGGTGAGGAACGAGTCGACTGACTATGAGTGGGAGGACGAGTCCCCGTAGAGCCACTAGAAGGAGGTGGAGGTGAAGAGACTGCATTGTCTACCTTGACAGGAGCAACAGGTACAAGTGGGGCCTTAGGAGAGTCCCGGAGTTTCTTGCTGAGTTTGGACGCGAAGTCCATCAGAGACTGACTTGGCTTGAAATCAAGAGTAGACGCGATGCGTCGTTCCTGTGGAGCAAGGTACATTATGTAGTACTGAAATTCAAAAACAGTACGTAGCCTGTCAAGAGATATTTTTCCATTCTCCGACCAGTTAGCTGATTGAAGAGCTGCTATAGCCTCGTTAGCAAAGTCAGCAGCATGAGCTTGACCTCTTAGAATCCCTAAATTACCTAAGTCAGTGGTAAGTGAGTCTGCAAGTCTGAAAGACCACTGAAGTGAAGCGTCATCCTGAGAAGTGCCAAATGTAGTTTAAAAGTTTTCTCTGAATTTAGCATAAGAACATCCTATAACAGTAGTGTTGAAGGAATTAGCACGCATCATTACCGTCGCCAAACTATCCTGAACAAGCTGTGACCTAATAAAGGAAATTTTATCAGCATCCTGCACAATACTTGAATTTCTCATAACATCCTCACACTGCTGTATAAAGGCTAACGGAGAGTGAGCTGAATCCTCTCCGGAAAAGCGTTTTAAAGAAGGTTCCTATTGGAGAAGCTTAATAGTGGGAGTGTTGACAGCAGGGAGAGATGAAGAAGTCTGAGGCAGGTGTATGAATGACAGGTGGAGATGATGGGCGAGACATCCTGATGATGTGAGTGTGTGCAACTGCCTGATAAGTTTTTCCAGAACGAAGTTGGTGGTTATACATACGCAATATACAAAATTTTAAAATTGCGTAGTCACAGGTAAAGTTATGCCACACAGTTACTGTAAAAATAAGATGAGAAAAATTATTACCAGAGACCAGTTACTCACGGATCGATGATTCGATGAGTGAAGGCACGGCAAGGTAGAACATTTCAGCACAAGGATAACACAAGGTTACTTGTTTGCAGACTTAAAAATGCAGGTGACGGCACGGGTCTGTAAGCAATGTTTACAATGAGTACATGTATATAGACAAGTCACCCTTAAAATCACTTAAAGAAAATGGTAATCTCTATGTTTTTGTATATTCAATGTTTATGACTAACTTATCTTGTTTGTGTTCAGTTTTGAGTTTGTTGTTTGTTTGTGCGTAATGTATCACCGATGTATGAGTGAGTATCATGTAGATGTTAACACTCATATAATTATGTGTACACAATGTGTTTTGTTTGTGGAAACACTTCAAACATATATGTAGAAATGTGGGAAAAAAAAAAAACACTAATAAGTACACACAAAAGGTGAAGTGCTTAGAATCAAACACAAAAAATAGAGGTGATACACTGGCAAGTATGCGGTAAGTTTACCCACACACAAAAAATGTAAATAATTTCACAGGCAAATGTGTCAACAGCCAATGAGAGTGTGTCTGTATTTATGACGTCAGGTCACGAGGGAACGCTAGCCTAGAGGCCGCCAATCACTCACTCTGGCAAGGAGTGACGTCAGAACGACAACAGCCAATGGTGGCTAGGTTTGAGGGATGACGTCAGTAACGTCAGCCAATCACAACACAACACTGCGAGGAGGAAGGCGAATGCGCGCCAAACTCCCGAATAATGGCTGACACACAAAAAAAAATAAGTGCCCAGAAAAAATATAAAAAAATCACAGGAAAAAAAATGTGGGTCACACAAAGCACTGTGAAAAGTTTACTGATAACTGTAAGAGTACTTACAATTTTCTCTGGAACCTGTTACCCAAAGATGACGAAACGGCGGCATGAAGTTGACACTGAGCTATCACCATCACAGGCGGTGCTAATTGAGCCGCCGAAGAAACCTGACACTGCAGCCAGACACAGGCGCAGAGTACACTTGTTGTGTTGACATGTAGCCAAAGGTTGCAGCGATGAACACGGTGAGCTTCAGTGAAGAGCCAGGCGAAAGAAGACGTCTTGAAGTCTTGAAACAGGGCAAAGGCGTCCAGGATCCAGGAGATGTGGTGTTAGGTGCTGACCTACAATGTAGTGGTCAGTGAAGTGATGAGTGAGTCAGGAGCAATCATTACACAGCAGTGCATAAGGCGAAGAGAGGAGAATACAGCGACGATGATGTGGTGGTCGGAGCATGAGGTCTGGGTGACGCCACCACGAGGCCAGCTGCTAACTCGTCTTCTCGCTCATCTTATTCTTCTTGGTTCGTGGGTCTCGAACCTGAGCTGCCACCATATGTGTTAGGGTGCCACCATGTGTGTTAGTCCTCTGGGGTTAGTCAAACGACCCGTCACACATAATGAAGTTTATTGTAGTAGTAATCCAGGAGAGAGTAGCGAAGGACTTGCGTGAGTGAAGGCTGCTCGCTGACTGGTTGCCTGAGGGCCTCACACTAGAGACTCTGCCCGACGGGGCAGTCGTCATGGCAACGGTTGGGGTTGCCAGTAGCTACTTTTATATAAATGTACCTAGTGTTATGTGTGAATATGTAATTGTTTATGTGACATAATACACTGGCACAATCTTAATCACAACATTTTTTCTAACATGATCGAGATCATGTTGTTCAGATAACAAACAAGATGCTTGGATAAAAAGTTTTTGTTCACTGGGTGAAATATCACAAGGTAAATTGTCTCTCTATAATAGTCTGTACATGAGGCACAAGTTCTATGGCATCTGGCAATACATTTTCAGGTTCTTCGATAAGATTACGCCTACTTTCAATTGCCATGTTATGAAATACAGCCCATGCAGTTATATTATTTGCAGTTCTCAAATTTGTTTTCATTTTACATTCTAATATTGCAAATATCCTTTTCTAAATTCCAAACACTCTCACTATAGCATTTCTTGTTCTAACATGTGCTGATTATAACGCTTCTTTCTCTGTGGCTGCATTTAAGCTTGGAGTCATTAGATATGGGTGGCAGGCATAGCCACTGTCACTTAACAAATAACCTCTGTAAGCACCTGATTCTAGCAGGTCATGCAAGTTTGAGGAGAAAAATGCGTGAATCATGTGCACTTCCAGCCCAACCAGTGATTAGTGAAGTGAATCAAAGATCTGCATCACACACACCCATTACATTAACGCAAAAATAAAACTTTCCTACATCTATATATAGTTCAGCGTTATCACCACCTACTCTAACCATAGGAATGTGGAACTCATCAATACAGCCAATTACACCAGGCATATCACCCATAAAAAAAAAATGTCCATAACTTTTCCCTCTTCTGGAGGCTGTGGAATTTTTTTTACTCTGGAGCCAGGGAAGCAATAGCTCTTGAGACATTTGCTTACACTTGGTTGTGACACATCTAAACAGTCAGCAATGGGAAGTTCAACATTCCCTGTTGCCATGTATCTGAGAGCCACAAGTAGCCTTAAGATAGGTTGGACTTGGAGACCTGAGGAAGGAAAATTGATGATCTTCAATGAAAATGTTAAAATTCGAATCAATGCACATATATTTTTTTCATTATTATTGATTTGTAAAATGTTTACATGTTATACAGGAAAGGAAATGCTCAAATTTACTGATAACTTTCATCACCACAGAATCACTACTGTAGATTTTATTTGTTCACAAAACATTATTTAATGCACAGACGCCAAATCATTTAGTAGCGTACCACTATATAACACTAGTTAAGAACTAGTTAAGATAAAAAAAATATCAATATACATTGATATTAATGTATAACCATGCAAATGGTTATACATTAATATCAAAGTACGTACGTACTTTGATATTAATGTATAACCATTTGCAAATAAGTTAACTTTTATTCGTCACTACATAAGTATACATTTTTATTTTAAGGCAATACCATCCAACTACTTGTCCAGCATCAGCTCGACTTACACTAGTCACCGAATTACACTATCTAAATTGTGCATAAATTAATATATTAATAGCAATAAATATTTACTAACATACTTATTTACACACAAACACAAGAATGCACGCACGTACCAACATACATATGCACATGAACGCACACACTTGCACGCAAGCACACATGCTTGCACGCAAACACACACACACACACACACACACACACACACACACACACACACACACACACACACACACATACACACACACACTGTGAACATTTTGTGTATGAATATTTATTGCTAACTACGTATATGTCAACCTTTCTGCATGAATGATCTCTTCATCGAAGATTATATTAGTTTTTCGCCTTTTTTCGCTGCACAACCTAAAACAAATATCAACAACATTATAATATGTTTGAACGAACAATAACAATGAAAAATAGCAATAGGAGATATCATGAGAAATTACATCAAGTATATGAAGACACATATTTAGTGAGTAAGTGTTCTATGTGTGTGTGTGTGTGTGTGTGTGTGTGTGGGTGGGTGGGTGGGTGTGTGTGTGTGTGTGTGTGTGTGTGTGTGTGTGTGTGTGTGTGTGTGTGTGTGTGTGTGTGTGTGTGCTTACCATGAAGACTGGAAATGGCATAGAGCTGCCACAAAAGAGTGTAAAGTTGAGGTGATAGAGGGCGGCAAGGACAACGTGAATGAGTGTTACACCGGTGTCCGAGCCTTGCTGGCGATGTGGAGGGCACATGAAACTGCAAAGCCTCGCTGTCTTCTTTTCCTCACACTCAGAGAACATTTGAGTTTGGACAAATCTTGAAGTTGCTTTGATTTTTTTTTTATTGTATTCAGTGTTACAACGCCTTTGTCTTTAAAGATATTGTTATTTTTCCAAACGTTCACGTCCTTATAGCATTACCAAATATTTGTGTTAGGCCTTTGGAGTGTAAAAGAGGGAACACACAAACTCACACACACACATACACACACAAGCACGCACATACACACACACACACACACAAGTAGTAGCAAATGTGCCAAAGTGGGGGTAATGCGGGGGGGTAAAGTGGGGGGTAACCAAAGTGGGGGGGTAAAGTGGGGGTAACCAAAGTGGGGGGGTAAAGTGGGGGTAACCAAAGTGGGGGGGTAAAGTGGGGGTAACCAAAGTGGGGGGGTAAAGTGGGGGGTAACCAAAGTGGGGGGGTAAAGTGGGGGGTAACCAAAGTGGGGTTGTAAAGTGGGGGGTAACCAAAGTGGGGGTTAAAGTGGGGGGGTAACCAAAGTGGGGGGATAAAGTGTGGCTTACCAAAGTGGGGGTAAAATGGTGGTCACCATAGTAGGGGGGTGAGGGTTGTGCTCTCTCTTTCTCTCTCTCTCTCTCTCAGCTGCCTCCTTCCCCTTCTCGACACACCGTCCTCCTCCTCCTCCTCCTCCTCCTCCTCCTCCTCTCCCATCTGATCTTGGGGTTTGATTAATGGCCCTTGGGGTGTCCCTCGTGTTGATCTTGTATCGCTAATGTCCTTGGGGAATTTTGGGATGTATAAAGACGAACGCCCCTGATATAGACACACACACACACACACACACACACACACACACACACACACACACACACACACACACACACCTGTTTCCCGCCCATCTGATCTTGATGTTTGATTAATGGACCTTGGGAGGTCCGGTCTTCGTTGTGACCAGGTATCGCTAATGTCCTTGGGGAATTGGCCTATAAAGACGAACGCGTTGATATAGCCCTTTTTAACGAGACTTGGGTGGCCCCGCCCATATTGACCTAGTATCGCTAACGATCTATCGGGGATTCCAATTGTTTTCAAGGTGTGTGTGTGTGTGTGTGTGTGTGTGTGTGTGTGTGTGTGTGTGTGTGTGTGAGAGAGAGAGAGAGAGAAATTTATTATTCTATTTCATCTCTTCCTTCCTGTTTTTCATTACCGTTCTTATGATGTGTGTGTTTTGTGTGTGTGTGTGTGTGTGTATGTGTATGTGTATGTGCGTGTGTGTGTGTGTGTCCTGTGCACGCACACATTGTGATATATAAGCATCGTGCTTTAACAATTACCATCATTCATAGAATGCCCGCTATGGCAGAGACTTATTCAGAGAATCTTCTTGATATTTTCCAACACCCGGCACGTATAATAGTTGCAGGATATAGCAACTCTGGAAAATCGGAACTTGTGCGGAGGCTTATAGTGAAGTACCATGAGAAGTTCAAAAAGATTGTTATATGTGGTTTAACGTCTCATCCACTTCAAAGAAACAAAGAAATAGGGTCTAAAGTTATGGTGTCATCTGAAATAATTGATCCAATTGCTAACGAGGATACTTTTGATGAGAGAGGAACATTGTATGTGCTTGATGATATTTTCATTGATGCTGTAAAGAACAAAACTGTGGTTGATGCATTTACCCGTGGACGGCACAACAAAATTTCGTGTGTGTTTGTCACTCAAAATTTATATATGGGGGGAAAGCATGCAAGGAATATTAGCCTGAACTGTTCTCATTTTCTCTTGTTAAGACAACGCGATTTATCTCAAATTCACTGTCTGGGTAGACAAATATTTGGAAAAGAGAAGGCAAACCAATTTGTAGATATATATAAATATGCTGTATATTCTCGGTCTTATGGATATCTTCTTGTTGATTTGGGTATAAATACCCCCGAATCCCTGCAATTTCGCTCAAACATTGTCGGAGAACCCCCCGGTGAACGTGTATTCCAATGGTGAACTCAGAGAAGAAGGATCTCTTACATGTGCTCTACTCCCAACATGACGAGCCCTATGGTTTAAGCTCTCGGGAGAAATTATGGGAGAAAGCAAAAAGTATAAACCCAACAATAACACAGGATGATGTATTCAACTTTCTGAGAACCAATAAAACATATACTCTGCATAAGCTACAGAATAAAAAATTTCCCCGGCAAAAGATAATAGCCTCAAAACCAAAAGTAATCATGGCCGCAGATTTAGCAGACGTAAGACATATAAAAAAGGAAAATAATAGCATTGGCTACTTGTTGGTATGCATAGACGTGTTTTCTAGATATATGCAAGTTGTCCCATGTCGGAATAAAGACGCAAATACGATGCTCGGGGCCATTAAAAAAGTGGTGGAAAATAAAGATTCTGAAGGCTTACGAAGATTAAACACAGACCTTGGCGCGGAGTTCTGGAACCGAAAAGTAAAAAACTATTTATGTTCCCGGGGCGTTAAGTTGTACACTGTGTACTCCAATGAGATAAAAAGTTCTTTGGCAGAAAGAGCAATTCGTACGCTGAAAGAACGTATCTACAGGTTCATCACATCTCAAAATTCTTCTAGATATATTGATGAGCTGCAAAACATGGTCAGTGCCTACAACCACTCACCCCATTCTGGTCTGAAGAACAAACAAACTCCCTTTGCTATTCATAACTTAAAAGACACGTCAACAATCAAACGCCAATTCCACGCAATGTATAAAAACCCGAATCAACCAGCTTCATCCATCAGTCCTCCACTGGCTGTCAGAGAAATAGTTC
The DNA here is from genome assembly GCA_036785275.1 of Cancer borealis. Lineage (NCBI taxonomy): Eukaryota > Metazoa > Arthropoda > Malacostraca > Decapoda > Cancridae > Cancer > Cancer borealis. The sequence continues at coordinate 37,384 of JAXIVD010001388.1, read as the reverse complement.
GTCTTGTTGGTAGTGCTCGTTCCTCTGCATTCCATAAAGGATACACACAACAAAATACTCACGAGCTTTTTCGCATAAAATCAGTTAAACACAAGAACCATCCAAGAACTTACCTCTTAGAAGATTTGGCTGGAGAACCTATACAAGGGATATTCTATGCACCAGAGCTCGTCTTAAGTGCCCTACCCGAATCATATGATATTAAAATACTGCGTTCACGAAAAATCAAAGGAAAAAAACAGTATTTTGTATCGTGGCTGGGATATCCCACTTCATTCAACAACTGGATTGACGCTAATGACATTGTAGAAAATGCGTAAAAAGACAGCGCTCCTCAGTGCACACAAAAACTTTGTTTTGCTTTTGAAGAAATTAAAACTAAAAGATAGAAATCGAGTTATTAAGCAAGCAGCTCGAGAACAACTTAACTGCATATCAGAAATATTTTCAAATTTTTTAAAGAAGCGTCTTACTCTCAGTAATAAAGTTATCAAGAAATTACGCGACTATCGGGAAGACATACGTGCCATAGCTCGAAAGAAAACTCCTCTCCATAAGAAAAGACTTATATTGACATCGAGACGGGGTGGTAATATATTAGGTGCTATATTACCCATTGCCGCTTCCTTAATCGGAAAAATATTTGGATGATGCGCACGTACTACCTTCTCCCCGAGTCTACTGCTGAGCGTGTCTTAACTGGTATTAAGCCTAAATATGCGAACCCCGCGAGCCCAGGAGTCAGTGGGCAATCATGTTTCAACCCGCAGCCGCTCCACACGCTGATCGGTGAACATGTACCAACGAGCAGCAGCACCCCCGTGGCGTCGCCCCATGGTGCAACATCGAGTGTCCCTACGGGAATGAACCTGCCACCTCGCTCCATGAAAAAGAAAATATCGCGATCTGGTGTGTACTTGACCACAAAGCCACCACCCGTGCAACTTAGAGTCACAGGAATTAAGGAGAAGAAGATTTCCTCCAATCCTGAAATAACTAATTTAATACCTCTGTATGTTAAAAGTATCAATGTGCCATATGTCAACATGCTGCTAGAACGAATAAAAGACAATCCCACTGTAAAATGGGATAGCAGAGGTAACCTACTGTCTTCTGTTCGACCCTCCAATGTCTTGAACATGTTGAACTTACTCTCTAATTCAAGTCAAAACCCAACAATTGCCGACATTGCCGTTATAAAACACATTGTGAACGCCACTGGTATATTACCAAGCGAAATAAGAAATTCACGCGTGCGACAGAAGATTCAGGGATCTGGTTTCACCAAACAGTCGTCGTTGGCAACTTACGGATGGGTTCCATATTAAACCAGCTTGCCCAGCGCGATAAGACAGTCCTACATTGTGATTCAAGAAAGAAACAGAACCATGGACGTGGTGGATACAGAACCGCGTTGGATGCGTTGCTTATACAGAGGAAGTGGCAACCCCATGGGTATGGAGGGAGAAACACCCGAGTTGACGATAAACACGTTCGAACATGGGGGGCTCTCGGGTGGGCTTATAAGAACCAGCAGGCTGGATGAAGGGACGCTACTCGCCCCTCGCTACCAGAAGCAGCGCTACTACTCATCGCTCGGCTGTATATCAGAGGACATCATGTCGGACGCCTATGTGTTTAACTACAAAGACGGTTCTCCTGGTGATGGTGTTTACCACAACAACAAGACTGTCATCGTTTCTTCCCTTAACTGCACTTCCTGCCACGAAAAGAGGGGATTTAATGGACTCCTACATGAGCTATATCCACACAGTAATCTGTATCACGAAAGAAGCCCGATCTATCAGATGAACAGGTGTCGCTGGGAAGATCGCGGCGTTCCTGGTAGTCTCCATATTCGCCATCCGCCGAGTGAAAATCTTCCCTATGTGGCGTGTATCCTAACCCAATATGCCCCCGGTCGTGAACTGGTAAATAATCCTATAAACCAGAGATATCTTCAATCATCAAGAGATCAGAATTTCGTTCGAGGGTTAAAGGAAGACACTTATGATAACCGCCTCTGTTGGTTTAAAGAGTCCATAAAAAAACTGGTACAATGGTTGATTAAAAACAACATTACACGTGTTGTCTTCCCCTATAATATTGCAAGTGCTGGAATTCCTTACGTGCTGTGGAAAGCTGACTACCAACCACATCTTCAAGAAGCCGTTGCTGAGCTCCAACTGTATAATATATCATGCATCATCCTGGACAGATGGTGGGCCCACGATGAACCAGAAACAAAGGTAAATCAATCTCCCGAGGTAACCAAGAAAAGAAAACTGGCGAATACAGAGGACGATGCTGGGACAGGCGACTGGAAACTGGACGACGCTGAGAACTATGCTGTAGACAACGTGGACCCTAAATAGCTCTAGTTTCAGACAATTTTCCAATAACTTTGTATATTACTGTATGTTAGAATATGGTAATAAATAACAATGTAAGGATGTGTAGTATGATTTACCTTCAGCATATAATTGGCATCTCATCCTATCCACCTCTATATTATGAAAGAATTCTAATATTTTTGCTAGTGTTTTGCTTGCTCTTAATGGAGTCACATCATATATACGTTACCAGCACCGCGGATGGGGAAATATACCCCAACACCAGCACGAGCTTTACTAATAACATACAAACCCTAACATTAGACAAGGACTTGGAATATGAAGTCGGTCTGTTGAACGTGTTGCTTCCACGTCAATATTACATTGTTAAACCCGGTGAACGAGAGTGCTGCGTACATCTGGAATATGGTAGAAAACCAACACCACAGTCAACGGTTATTGAAAGGCATACACTGTCGAGGTCTATTGATGTTAATATCTTAAGCAATGATACTGGGTATTTGGTGTTATGTGTCAACAATATGATAACGACATTGTTAAAGGAGATGTTCGATGGGGACAAACACCATTTACTGTCGTATTTTAAAGAAGTTCTTGCAGTCACCCCAACAAATGATCATTTAAGTTTGTTCTGCTACAATGGTTATCATCCAAGAGTTGCATTTATTAAAGTTTCCTTTGACGCACGGCTGGCCCAGGTTCTTGGTTTTGTCCCTAATATAGGTTATGATTTGTTTTCTTCCTTGGTTGTACATGACGAACCTGAACCCTCTCCTCTTGTTCCACAATTGGGTCATGCCCCCTTGATGAAAAATGGCGATGTACAGTGTGTTCTCATTTACACCGACCATGTCAATGCCTCTAGGTACGCTGGAAAAATTTTAATATTCTTGATGTCTTTTCACTCTCCGGAGGACTAACAAAAGGCGTGCATCCAACTATATATAAACCCCTTAAATCCAAAGTAATTGATTCTATTTCCATTAAACTTACAGATCAAAAAGGTCGTCCTATGTATTTCGAAGAAGGATACCCTGTTATATGTTTACTTCATATTCGGTCGCGTTGAATCTTTGACTACTGCTGTATTAATAGGAATGTTGTCCATTTGACCAAGCAGTCTCCTTCTAGCCACCATGAGGGTTACATTCATTCCTCCTTCCGTAGCAGAATATCATACTTTGTTTTCGAATGGCAAACAAATAACTTCAAGAGGGAGTGGTATTGATGATATAGTCACACTTTCCTACGAACCAAGCTATCGCAGAGGCGGGGGTTTATTCTCAGTCTTAGCAGGACTTGCTAAAAGAGCCTTCCCTTTCCTGGTGAAAAATGTCATTGTGCCTTCCGCTCGAACATTTGGTAACAATGTTCTAGACGATATTTCACAGGGAAGCAACTTGAAAAGCTCCATAAAAAAACATGGAATTAATTCCCTAAAGCAAGCCGCACTAAAACTGACCAGAGGAAGCGGAAAAAAGAAAGTCAAGCGAGTCGGGAGAAAAAGGTGCTATAAAAAGGACATCTTTACCGAGTTGTAATCATTGTTGTACTATCACCAGTATGGCGAGCATCTCAAGTGCGATTGGTGTTGGGAACCAGCATTCTCCCCTGGGTCAATATGCTGCTGGTGTCAGCGAATTGTTTCCCCGCCCCAACAAAATGAGATTATTGGAAACAACGATTGCCTCGCGTTATGACGCTGATGTTTTACCTACTAACCTTGGATTCAATATGAAATTATCCGATAAATATATAGATTTTCTCATTCCTGGAACTCTTGGTAGCTTGATTGATTTGGGAAAATTGGTTTTGCACACCTCATTACGCTTAACTATGGAAGACAATACTACTCCTGTCACAGATGATCAACATGTTGAATTTACAAATAATACAGCGCACAGTCTATTCAAATCTGTGCAATGTTTTTTGGGAGATGTATCTGTTGAAAATAATGTACTTTATGGGTACACGTCATACGTTAAAATGCTGAATACTTTGCCGCCCAACAAACTGAATACAATTGGAGCTAATGCTAATATTAACATCCCTGAGAATGGGTTTATTTCCAAAGTAACAACAGAATACTTTGACAATGCCAGTGCACAACACAAGACCATTCTGAAGCGGGTTAAGACACATGGCATACAACTCTGTTCCCCAATTCTTTTGGACATAAGTTCTTTAGACAGTTACTTGCTCGACGGTATTTCGGTTAGACTCCGAATGGAACTATCTAGCAACGCATGGCTGCTAAATTCTCCATCTAATGGTGATAAAATTCGTCTGCATATAGATTCAGCCAAGCTCCTTTATACGCGAGTGTTTCCTTACCCTAATGCACTTCATGCTTTAAACGCGTCTCTCGCTGCCGGCAATCTTTTAAAATCGACATTTACCAAAACCCTCCTGAAAACCTATGTGTTAGCCAAAGACCAAACCATGGGAACGTACGATCAACCCTGGGGTAATGTTATTCCGGAAAAACTCTCGCTTATAATAACGAGTATGGAAGCCCATTCCGGTGACTACACGCTAAACCCATTGTATTTGAGCCATGGCGATATAAGTCAGACCTGAGTGTTAACCTGAGTGTTAACGGTCGAACCATGTATAATATTCCTAGTAAATTCCCTCATGATTATGCCGAGTTATACCATCGTACTTTAGATGCACTTGGTTTTCACAGCGACCACTTAATCGGAAAAGAAATTTTCGACAAGGGGGCAATGATTTGTACTTTTGATTTGCGGGCTGAAAACCTGAATGATAATTTGCCTGTTGAAATGAATGGAGGGCTAAGACTTAGCTTGAATCTAAGCAAGGGAGAAAACGAGAACCGTCTGTTGATACTGTTTGGTGAAACTGTGGGTATAATAACAGTTAACTCTGAGAGACGACTGCATTGTGATGTACGCGCTTGAAGCGGGTGTTGTGCGATGAACAACATGGAGATTGAAAGAGGATTGAGGGGGTGCATGGGAAAGCAGGCCTTGTTTTTAGGTGTGTTATTAGCAGACGAGGTCAAATCTATACCTCGATATAGAAAACCTGTAGTCTGCATTGTCAACACGCTACCAAGTTATTCTAAAAGGGAAATGGGACACTGGATTTGCCTTTACTATGAACCGGGCATGCTAGTGTTCTTAGATAGCTATGCTTTTGATCCGAAATTATACTCTGATTATTTTAAATATAACTATTACCCTGGGCTATATATATATAAAAATGCATTTCGGTTGCAAAGCACGCGGAGCGATGTGTGTGGGGCTTATGCCATGTACTTTGCATACAATGTTTCTCACTTGGGTGCCAGAGAAACTCTTGAAAAAATATGTATGGAGTTTTCCAAGACCGAATATTCGAAGAACGACGAACACGTGATGAGATTTGCTTACAGCAAGTTTTTAATGCCTGTATGCCATCAAACATTTAACACGTGTCCATAAAAAGTAAGTATAGTATATTACTTTGTCTTGTATTGAAGTATATTACATTCACAGCATAAATAATTCCTTTATCGGAAAGAGTTTGTATAACATGCTTAAATCGGAACTGACCCCCCCACACAGGACCTCACCACTGCTGCCCCGAGCTGCCAGCCACCGCCGCGCATGATCTCGTCGCGTCGTGTCCTCGCATGCTGCCGGCCCCGCCGCGCATCATGTCCTCGCATGTTGTCGACGCAGCGCCGCCCGCCCGCCCGCCCGCCCGCCCGCCCGCGTGCTATCATGTCACCACATGGTTATATTCTCCGCCAGCATTTTATATGCGAGCCAAAAGCATTTCATCCACATGTAAATTCCAGTCGAATAAATTTAAAGACATATATTGTGTTTTTTTTCATCTGTTTTTTATATGGGTCATGAAAAAACAATCAAACTCAGTGTTTTATTGGAAGTACATGTTCTTCATGTGTATTTTAAAAATATTATAATACCACAAACTCCAACAGTAGACCTATATACAACATATATTTACATATATTTAAAATAACAGGCAAATGCTTACAGACTAAACACCATGCACACACCAGTCCACATCATATATACAACAATTTATTCCGAGATTGACTCGTCTTCTAACGTGTAATCAAGAGGGATTGATGCAAGCATTTGATTTATTTCTGTGGCTGACATTAACATGTCATCGCCCACCCGTGTTTTCGATGGGAAATATCGCTCAGCCAACACATCCCTTTCTCCCCATAGCTCATATGTTTCTTCTTCCATTGCACTGTCATGTTGTCCATCCATTGCACTGGGCAGACTCACTTCTGTTACATCCCCTCCATCGCTTTCTTGGGGGGACAGTGTCATGATCTGTGCTTCCTCCCCCTCCTCTAGCCCAACAGAATTATCAGGATGACCGTAAGATCGTGACTCCAAGGCGCTAATGTAGTATCTTTTGTCCTCAACTATAGATATCCCTCTCTTCGGATATTTTACTGTACTCATTCGACTATTGCGCACTGTGAATCCCTGATAGTCAAAGACATATGTTTCCTTCTGGAATAGGGCGTCTTTGTATTGCTGATGGGTAATTTTCTTCTTTATGGACTTTGGAACACCCTTAGCCGAACTTACACGATCATTGTCTGCCAGGACAATGGAATAGCACTTTGGTCTTACACCTACAAATTCAGCGATGACTCTTTCCCCAACTTTAGATTTTAATAGCCCGAGTTTTCCCTTGTTTTTTGTGGTGTACAAGGGATGCGAGGAGCTAAAGTTACTCGTGTCTAAATAGTTTTTGAGGGGCTCCTGTGAGTACTCTGTTAATAGATCAGGAGTTTCAATTTCTGTGATAAGGGAGTCGGTGTCACAATATACAAGTTTTACTCGATCCCCGTAATGTGCTTTCATGACATTGTAATAAAAATCATACAGCCGCAGTTTGGACAGCTCTAGGATATAGTAGCCAATGTAGTTTGGGTGATTCACATTTGAATATTTCTTATGGCGAACCACGGCTACATAGTCGTCATTGAGGGACATAGCACGTTTATAGTATGGACTGCGGGCCAGCTTCAAAAATTTGTTGTGATTGGTGACAATATCAACTTCTTGGTTATATTTGGCTGCGTTCATCAGGAATCGACCAAAAATACTGTTTGAAATGCACTTGATTGCATTTTTCTTGATGGGGCAAGTAGCTGTTTTGCGTGCTTCTATGTTATTCTGAATGAATTCTGCAAGAAAGCGTTCTTGTTTAAAGGTATATACAGCATGCACCTTTTTAACAACCAGACCTAGTTGAATAAGTAGCTTCAGGAGAGGCAGAGCAAAAAGCATTTTTTCCTGAGCAGCATGTGTCCCTATGAGCTTAAAGTTGTTACTCGGCACAGGACGGTTTTCTTCTTCATACCATGCACGTGTTTGGGGTGATATCACTTTTTTGGTGATGTTATGCTTTCTGATGATCAGTGGAAGGTCATCTGTTTTCTCAATGACTTCACGCGCGACAGCCTCCGTATCACACATAATTAGATATCCAAAATCACCTTCGGTTGATTGATTGACCAGGCCCTTGTGCAGAAATGATTGCATTTCAGTATCATCTAATTTTCTCATATCCCCACATGGCAGCTTTTCTTGCATTACAGTAGGATAAAGACTGTTGAAGTCAAGATATGAAAGGTATGTGCTTCTTTCATGTTTTGCATCAAACTCGGGATTCGTGTAGATGTTATTACCACGTGCAAAACGACGCACAACGCTTGTGTATCCCCATCTCACATTATTTTGAATACAATGATATATATCGGGGCTACTAAGTACTTCCAATTCTTTTTGTGTTTTTAACAGAAACGAGTCATAGGCAAATCCGGGCAGGCTAACATAATTCGCAATATCCAGTCCCCATTGAGTTTTCAAGACCCCCCGCCATTCTAGGAACACATCGCACAGGAGACCAACATCTACTTTAACATATAGTAACAAATAGTCCTTGAGGTTCTGACACCCAGCTACTTTCCAAACCTTTTCCGCGTGTTGATACTCGCTTTCGGAAAGTTCTGTTCCATGAAGCGAATTGAAAAATTCTTCGCGGGGCGGAAGACGTGTTTCAGAAAGTCGTTCCAGCGAATTGAGATAGTCGTAGCACATTACCTGCTTTCCCTTGATCAGTAACGGTAAAGCGGGGGCTGGCACATCTTTCAACATCTGCTGTGTGTAAATGGGCTCGCTCCCATTGGCGATGAATTGGTTCGCTAAATCCCCAAGTGAACCAGGTATAAATGCATGAGAGTCAATAAATCTCAAGTCATTTATAAGAACCTCATGATATTTTTGAACCGATTGCTTTGGTCTTAGTTTGATTTTCAAGTCGGGTAGAGTTAATTCATGCAGGATTAGCGCTAAATCATAATTTGAGTTATGTGCAATGAGAGTGAGCTGCATTTTGTGATTTTTCATTTGAAGGTGGCATCTATTACAATAACCTCCAATGTAATTGTTTCCTGATTTTTCATGGTCGTGGTGTTTAACTAATTTGCCTTTTAAACACTCCTGTTTACAAAGAAGACAGTGAGTTTGTTCATTGTGACGTGCCACATCCTCAGCGGTCATATGGATCTTATTATACCCGGAGGAAAACTTTAATTTTTTCCAAGTACACTGCATTGTTTGAATAAAATGATTCACACAATCTCTTCCGCAATAGGATCCGCTTTTTACTGTTTCTAAGTTTCTATTCACTACAATGTAAGCATACGCTATGGCAAAGTGCTGACGCTTTACGCATGTAGACACATTTGAAGAAGGCTCAACTAGAATACTTTCGAAGTCGTAGAAACACAAATATGATGTCTCATATGCTTTTGCATGATTTTGAAATTTCACTTTTGACCCCGCGGGTGGGAATTTTAGTCTTGTTACTCCCACTGGGCAAATCATCTTATGTTCGTCAAGCGCTGTCTTGTTCTCAAACGCGCACATGCATATGTCACAGTAAATTTTTTTCACACGACGTTGATGGGTAAACACATTCATGTAGCTGTGAAAGTTTGGGATAAGCGCTAGATGCCTATTCCCCAGCAACAGGCAATGAACTACTTCTTTATCTTTGAGTCCCTTTCTAACTAGTGTTAGTTCACCTTTTTTGCCTTTAATGCGATCTAGGCTGTAAACGCGAATACACATTTCATTTAATCTTTCAAGCTGTCCTAGGTCTTCCCAAGACACCGGGCTCTGAATGTCACCGGTATTAATAGCTGTCACCCAGGCATCCTCCCGCTGTCTACCGCTTGGAACTACATTTCCTGACTTTAGACAACGATAGGCTGCTAGGACCTGGAAAACGCAGTCCGTGGACCCTGAAGGATTAAGAACTTGTGTTTTCCCGGGAACACCCTTAGGATAAGGCACATATTCTCCGATCCTACTGTGAAGCATTATAAGAGCGAAGGACAGTTTTAAACTAACAATTTCATCTAACGTATACCCGCTACCTTCTTCTTCTGACACGTCACTATCAAATCGATAACAAAATATTCCGATAGTTCACGCACATATGAACCAATGCTGTCGTGGCTAATGACCTGGATTGGACTTCGCATGTACATATCCCTGTACTGTGGTTCTTCGTTGGGGACTTCTCTGACTAAACGTAGATGTACATCTACGTAGGTTTTGAACGATGGAGGCCTAGCATGTCGGTAATCCCGGAAGACAGACTCTACTGCTTCGCGAAGACGTTCAGTGTTGTTCAAAAGCATCGCAATGTCTCCACTGTCTTCCGTTGGGATAGGTATGTCTATCATTGTGAAAGCCCCGTTAAAATGTTCACTGCTTACGCTAGATGTTGGGCGCCCCGGTTTGTAGCCGCTAGGTCCTGGTTGTGGTGAATCCTCGCGACGAACATGTGTTTTTACATAGCCGTCTGAGGAAGAGTAAAAATAATATCAGATAGCCACATGGCGATATCATAATTTTTTCATAGTACAAACATGACCATATAGGCAACTAATTACAACATGATTGTTATTCAATAAATATGTAAATAGAAACTTACCGCTAATTGGCGCTTGCGATGAACGACCAGGGTTATAACCACTAGTCCCCGGGCAATCATCTGTATCTTCGCACGATGACGGGGGTGTTGCTGGTCGACCTGAATTGTATCCACTAGGTCCTGGTTGTGGGGAATCCTCGCGATGAACTTGATTTTTTCCACGGGTGTCTGAGGAACAGTAAAATGATATTGCCTTTGAATGGATATGTCCTTAATATAAGCATCTAATTACAAACAACACAGTGTGTGTGTGTGTGTGTGTGTATACACGTGTAATATAAAAACAGAAACACACCATGTGTATTCGTTCGTTTCCTTTTCCGGCCTTTACCAATCACTGGCGAGACGGGGCATTGAGAAAACTCAACATCAGACCTCTCGGGGCTAGACAGGTATTCCTCTTCTGCAAAGGAAAAAGTTGATAATGAATAAGTTGCACTCTCCCCCACCACCACCCCTACATCATCAGCCTAATACAATGCTACTGTTTTTTAGAGCAAACATATAAAACAACATGTCCAATAATATATGTTATTATGTACTCACCATTAATTCTGGTAATATAATTGGATCCAATTCCGAGACCCCTGGGAATGCAGTTCGCTCTATGTTGTTGTATCGATGACAGGGTGAAGTATTTTTGGCACATGCAACGCACACATGTATGATCCAACGCAGATGCTTCTGCATATGATACACATGGAACTGGTACTTCAAAACGCTTAACAGATTTCTTCATGTTTAAACCGAGAGCGTTCTGTGAGCGTTCTGTGAACCCTGGCGTCAAAGCAGTTCTTCTGACCCCCTGCTGATTGATCGGTTCCTTATATATGGGTTTTCTCTCTATCTCTCTCTCACACACACACACACACACACACACACACACACACACACACACACACACACACCTTGAAAACAATTGGAATCCCCGATAGATCGTTAGCGATACTAGGTCAATATGGGCGGGGCCACCCAAGTCTCGTTAAAAAGGGCTATATCAACGCGTTCGTCTTTATAGGCCAATTCCCCAAGGACATTAGCGATACCTGGTCACAACGAAGACCGGACCTCCCAAGGTCCATTAATCAAACATCAAGATCAGATGGGCGGGAAACAGGTGTGTGTGTGTGTGTGTGTGTGTGTGTGTGTGTGTGTGTGTGTGTGTGTGTGTGTGTGTGTGTGTGTGTGTCTATATCAGGGGCGTTCGTCTTTATACATCCCAAAATTCCCCAAGGACATTAGCGATACAAGATCAACACGAGGGACACCCCAAGGGCCATTAATCAAACCCCAAGATCAGATGGGAGAGGAGGAGGAGGAGGAGGAGGAGGAGGAGGAGGACGGTGTGTCGAGAAGGGGAAGGAGGCAGCTGAGAGAGAGAGAGAGAGAGAAAGAGAGAGCACAACCCTCACCCCCCTACTATGGTGACCACCATTTTACCCCCACTTTGGTAAGCCACACTTTATCCCCCCACTTTGGTTACCCCCCCCCCACTTTAACCCCAACTTTGGTTACCCCCCACTTTACAACCCCACTTTGGTTACCCCCAACTTTACCCCCCCACTTTGGTTACCCCCACTTTACCCCCCACTTTGGTTACCCCCACTTTACCCCCCCACTTTGGTTACCCCCACTTTACCCCCCCACTTTGGTTACCCCCCACTTTACCCCCCCACTTTGGTTACCCCCACTTTACCCCCCCACTTTGGTTACCCCCACTTTACCCCCCCACTTTGGTTACCCCCACTTTACCCCCCCACTTTGGTTACCCCCACTTTACCCCCCCACTTTGGTTACCCCCACTTTACCCCCCCGCATTACCCCCACTTTGGCACATTTGCTACTACTCACGTGTCTTGATACTCTTCCCTTAAATGAGTTCAAGTCGTAGGAAACACATAGTCAGGTAGAGTTCCAGAGTTAATCAGTAGAAAGGAAGAAAGAATGAAAATACTGGTTAACTATTGCATAAGGGAGGTTGACAGAATAGGGATGAGAGTGAATAGAAAATCGTGTGAGACAAAAGGATACGGTCAGGTATAGCACGGGAAGGGTCAGCAGTAGGCTTGCAGCGTCCCTTCACCTCCCGGTTCATGACTTCATTACTTACCCAATATCTACACAATTGTAACAAATATATCTTAATTATTCCTTCGAAAACTAATTGGAGTAACAGGTTTGATGTGTATTACAACGGTATGGATAGCTGATATGCTGTACACAGTATTGGAATACGCCGTGAAGACTGTGATTCACTTTGGGATTCTGGTAACAGTTCAGACGTATTGCCATTTCATGACGTCATCAGCCACCACATAAACACATAATAATATCAAATTTGTGTGAATTATTTCTTAAGAAAACATATACTTTCAACAGTTAAGATGTCTTATTGACATTATTGATAGCTGATAAAATATAAAACAGAGCTGAAACACACAATGAAGACTGTGATGACCTAGGATAGCTGGTAACATACATACTAGGGTGTCATGTCCTTAACAAGTGAGTGTGTTCTATGAATGTATCATTGTGTTGTATTAGTCATTCATTCGAGTCTCGTACCACATCCTCGATGTAACAACCAGCTAGCTTCACTTGGTCACTGTCCGAAGCTCCGACTCAAGCTCTCGCTCATGGCGCCCAAAACAAATCATGCTTCACACGAGTTTATACAAGGCCCTACGCTGACCATAAGCGAGAGTCTCATCCTAACACGACATCGAGGACTTTGTTCGGTGAACTGACGGTAAGTGCTGATCAAGTTTTTTTCTTAAACAATCCAATTGTGTTAATGTTAGTGTTAACGATTTGTGCTGGTAAAGAATTCTAATTATTCACAATTCTATTAAACAAGAAGTGCTACGCTTAGATCTAAAACGCTTGAAGCTGAGTCGTGCTTATGAGATCAGCAGTTAGGTAGTCGTTTATGCTAATTTTGTCAAACTTGTTTCGCAATCTAGACGTAATTTTATCAGTTTTCTTTGTTTTCTCTCTGGCTTATCAATATTCATTTTATAGTATGGTGACCAGAACTGAATGCAATATTCTAGATGATGGTGAACAAGTTTATTAGATAGTGTAAGAATATATTTACCAGACTCGTATTCGAAAGTTCTTCCGATAATGCCGACTAGTTTTTTAACCAAACTTCACTTGAACCTTGATCATTATGGTCTGTTTGGTACAGTGTTGGTACCTTTAGTACATGTCAGGGTTTCGATCACGGCATGCACCCCCTCATGACTACCCTATGGCCTTTAGATTAAAAAAAATCGGAATACTGAACATTACGACACATTACATATGTGAGCAGCAGTGAAGATCTCCAGTGAAGGTTGTACGGTAGTACGTGTCATTACTAGCTGGTTGGTTGGTGATCTAGTGTGTCTCCATCTAGGAAACACACGAGCTATCTAAAACCCGTCAATGTTTTGCGTTGGATCACTGGTTATGTCGTATCTGGCCCCGAAAGAACAGAAAATATTGAAGGCTGTTGTGTTTAAGAGAAAAGTAAGTAAATGTAAAAACACTAGAAATTTATCTGAAAAGGAAGAGGAAAAACAGTGAAGTAACGGACCAATCAATGTCAACCAAACTCCATTTGAACCATGGTGATCATTGTGGTCTAATTGGTAGTGTCGGTACGTTGAGTGCACTGTGAATGGTTCAATCCCCGGGCGCAGGCCCCTCATGACAACATAAGTACAATAAAATCCAAATATCATTTTATTAGATTTATAACTGATTTCAGAAAAAGACTGTCTCTGTTTTTACGGAAATTGGAAGGATTATTTTGAATATACAAGATTACGTCTCCGCTGATTCGGTTTTCTTTTTTACCATAAAAAAATTGCAATAAGTTTATATCTATAAGTCTTTCCACGACTGTAACGCCAATGTGATATGATAATGATCACCGATGCGGGTGCTTATTTATCTATACATATGTTACGTAGGCTACATTTTTATGTATAGCACGCTGTTATGTAGTTTGAGTTGGAAGTCACTGAATAAATGCCCATTCACGATAAAGATGTTGGAGCTGTACTCTAGGTTGATTATACTTATGGAGAAAGACCTGGTTACAAAACCGCCTCCTGACACGAGCTGCTTCCACAAAGGCCAAGTGCACACCATCGATCTGGTGGAGATAGGTGTTGTGATGAAAACGGTTACATAAGATAACTGGACTTTCTACTGCGAGCAAAGCCTCTGAAATATGTTATTGGTGTTCAGTACCGACTCTTGAAAGGATTCTTGAATGTATAATGCATTACTGTCGGTATTACTGTTATACTACTTGATCAGATTGCGGTATTTCTCGAGCAACTCTTCCGAACGTGTTATTATGACATCGTTTGTACCTAAAGAGCTATTGAAGAGGGAATTAGTCACCTTCGTTGATGCCCTCACACACTGCGGTGATGCCAATCAAACTGGCACCTAAATAACAGAAATGTTTTTTGCGGGTATTTGAAGAATGTCCATAGAACTCTACCATCTATCTATCTATCTATCTATCTATTTGCATATATGTATTTTATTTTATTTTTTTACATTAAAAGGGTACTGGCAAAGGGAAAAAAAAACAAGTATAAAAAAATACCGCTTGTCGCCAGACCCTGTAAAGATGAGAATGAGAGAAATAAAAAATGGGGGGACAGTTCAAATTAGTATGAGAGGTGTCTTGACACTCCTCTTTTGAAAGAGTTTAAGTCATAGGCAGGTGGAAAAACAGACAAAGGAAGAGAGTTCCAGAGTTTACCAGTGTAAGGGATGAAAGAGTGAAGATACTGGTTAACTCTTGCATTAGGTAGATGGACAGAATAAGGATGAGAAGAAGTAGAAAGTCTTGTGCAGCGAGGCCGCGGGAGGGGGGGAGGCATGCAGTTAGCAAGTTCAGAAGAGCAGTCAACATGAAAATAGCGGTAGAAGATATATAAAGATGCAACATTGACTTAAAGAGTCAAGACAGTCAGTTAGAAGAGGAGAGTTGATTAGGTGAAAAGCTTTAGACTCCACCCTGTTTAAAAGAGCTGTATGAGTTGAGCCCCCCCAGACATGAGAGCCATACTCCATACATGGGCGGATAAGGCCCCTGTACAGAGCAAGCAACTGAGAGGGAAAGAAAAATGGACGCAAACGCCATAGGACACCTAACTTCTTGGAAGTTGATTTAGCAAGAGTAGAGATATGAAATTGCCAGTTTAGATTCTTAGTAAAGGATATAACGAGTGTGTTCAATGTGGAGGAGAGGGGAAGTTGAGTGTCGTTGAAGAAGAGGGGATAGTTATCTGGAAGGTTATGTCGAGTACATAGTTGTAGAAATTGAGTTTTTGAGGCATTGAACAAAACAAGGTTTGCTCTGCCCCAATCAGAAACTAGTGAAAGATCAGAAATTAAGCGTCCTATAGCACACCAAACTGAATGAGGAGGTCGGACATTTTTTTACCGGAGTTACCGAACCAGACTTTTAGCATCGGGATACAGGGAACACCTGGATGCTCGGCCACTAATGAGAGGACCAACGAGATGACCTGCTCGGTAATGATCACTCGCTCATCCTCATAATTAGCGCATTCTCAACGGAAATGGAAATGTGGTGTTGGCTGTACCCAAATATAAACCCAATGTCAAACTGGTATAAATGGGGACAGAAAAGTATTCAATTTCCTATGCTAGGCTCATGATGTGTCTCGATATTACAATCGTGTATCCGAGGAAGGCAAACTAATCCACAATTTACTAGTGAATGATAAGAAGGAACAAATATGTTAATTCTCCTTAACATTACCAAGATGGAATGAGCAAAAAGGAAAGGAATAACTTTTCCAGTATAGCGTTGTCACGCAAAAGGGAATACATGCAGTTAATAAACTCAACGGATAAGTAACTATGACAACAGCGATAAAAGAGAATAAGACATAACGCTGATGAAATGTGAGGACGGAAAATCATTTCATGATGGGTAACTGAAGGGAAGAATATCCTTTGGTTTTACAGTGTTTAGAAATGGCGTGTGTGTGTGTATGTGTTTGTGTGAAGGATGTCCCCCCCCCCACACACACACATACACATACACATACACACACACACACACACACACACACACACACACACTTGACCTCACGGAGTCAAGACGTGTCCTAGCGTTCGGAGCTACACGGTCACTCTGTTGACCGAATCTTCTACCCACCCCTATCTTACCTTATCCTATCTTTCGGTGAGAAGTTGAAGTTCTACATAATAAAAAACTGTGAACTTGGAATGAACACACAACACGGTGAAGAAAATTAAAGAACAAAGAAAATTTAAGAACTAGACCAACAGTGAAATGGAGTGGGTGAACGAGTCTTGACCTGACTGGCTGTGACCGTGTGAGACGCCTATTGGTGCTGATCTAGGTTTGCTTTTCCTTTCCCGAATCGACCACCAGATCACGCTCGCAGTTGCACCTCCATCCAACAGTGTTGGATGGAGGTGCAACTGCATAGGCGGCAGATAACACAGGGTGTTGGACCAATACCCTGTGTTATCTGCTTACCCCATCAAAACTAATACCTTACTACAGGACACGTCAACCGCCTCCTACAGGATGCGCCTCCCCAACACCTGAAGGCGAAGGGGCTCTTGCATACGAGCTGCTCGTAGGTGTGTCCTCTAGCCAGGCTCGAGTGCATCTCTAGCCCCCAAGGTGCTGCTCCACCGTCACCACACAGCACCGGCGACAGGACAAGGGTCTGAAGCGGACCTTAGGGACTGTAATGCATCCGCCATACACTACTTATCACAAAACTAACATTAATTAATTGACTACTCTCCTGTTAAGAGTCTTCCACTCCTCACATTTATGATAGTCATATTAAGATTCATATTTTCAGCTTATGACTGCAATTTCAAATAAACTGTATATCATTATTATTATTAGGGGGAGGAGAAACAACACAACGAGATTCCCCAAGAAACACTCCATTTTCTGTTGTTATTAAATTATTATTATTATTATTATTATTATTATTATTATACACTCATCAAATTCACCTTACAATCTAAACACGAGCGAATAGGACTGTTTTTTCTTCGAAAAAAACTATTCAATTTTTATGTCCTCGTGACTTTTGGTGTTTTTAGTTATCACTGCTCACAAAATGTTACGTGACTCTTATCTGCACCACAACACTGGCAGGAATTACGGTATCTATCGATCACGCGGCTTCCATTGTGGTGCTGCATTGTAACTTCAGTTCTTGTGTGTTCCGGAGCACACATGTTTTGAAATCCCATGTGTTACTTCCTTGGTCTCGAGTGAATTAGAAATGTTTATGATATCTAACACCATCTGTGCGGATATGCGTACGTGTGCGTGCGTGTGTCTGTCTTTTGTGTATGTGTCTGTCTGGCTGTGTGTGTGTCTGTCTGTCTGTGTGTGTGCCTGTCTATCTGTGTGTGTGTCTGTGTCTGTCTGTATGTATGTCTGTCTGTCTCTGTGTGTGTGTGTGTGTGTGTGTGTGTGTGTGTGTGTGTGTGTGTGTGTGTGTGTGTGTCTGTCTGTCTGTGTGTGTGTGTCTGTCTGTCTGTGTTGTGTATGTCTGTGTGTGTATATGTGTGTGTGTCTCTGTCTGTCTGTCGTTGTTTGTATGTGTATGTGTGTTCTCTGCATATGACATGAGGTTTGCCCGTATTAAAGAAAATCATTGGAAGGCACTTTTATCAATCTTCTTCGGAGTATTTTTTCTCATTAATCTTTCACGCAAATGGAAACTGAGTTCAGTCGGAAAATCAACAAAGAATTATCCGAAATGAATTACCTCGAGAAGACAAAGGAAAAACTCCTCTCAATCTCAAATGTGATTGAACTCTTGAAGCTCCGTGATATGTTCTTCAAAGTGTATATTTACAAATAAATGACAGTTTCATTCAATTTACCAGCCAAGGCGAAGAAGTGAAGAAACTGTATCTCTAGCACTTGATTTTCACCTAAACGTTTTTAGCTGCACCGTCTGGTTGTGTGTAATCAATTATCGATTACAGTAACCATGGTGAGCCTAAGAATGATAGGATGCTCAGTTAGTTTCTAATTCAGTTCATCTTTGTTCTGGTATAATGCATTTGAGCCGCTCAGGGGAAGGTTGCCAGAAAACACTCAAGATATATACAGTTGAAGTGCATTACAGATGAAAGTGATCCTCCGCAAATAAAAGATGGTATGATTCTAAAATCCTGATGACGCATAGTATTGAAGCAGTGGTAAGTTTGAACATCGACGGACGTCCGTGCTAAGGTGACCGTAGAAGTAATTTCTTTATGCATGTGGTGCATTATATAGTGTACAGTACATTCATTTGAATGCAGTGACGAGCTTATTCCTTTTCCTAATAGTGCGGCTGATCTACAAATAGGAACTAGTTTTTGTATATATCTCTTCTTCACAGGTTGTGTTGTGTATAACAACTAGAAACTGCCTTTCACTAATATTTTGGTGCCATTGATGACAGTATTTATAATAAAATCCATGGAAAACCTTAAGATGTACAGTCGCCTAAATAAATGATGTCGCGTCTTACGGAGATTTTCGTTCAAAAATTAGATTATGGCAACCCGAACAAATGGAATGAAATATCCTTATAACTTGTCAGGAATGTCATTATATTCACGAATTGTTAGTGTAAATGAACTAAAAATAAATTACAATTGATAATTAAGTCTAGTTTATGAAAAACAACCATCTAATCATGATATTTCATGAATACTTGTCGAAGCATTTTGACATCGAGCTTTTCGCTCAAAGAGAAATTTAGTCAAATGAAATTCTCTTTTATAAATAAAATGTATGCATGCATAAGACTATTTATTCATAATGATCTTAAATATTGAGCCAAATACATATTAAAAAAATATGTATTAATTGTTTAAACTTTCTCCATTAAGAATTATGATGATATGAAATCTACAAATCTACATTTAAACTCTCGCTTGACCATGACGTCATCAGGCAGGACGTTCCTTAAGTTAAATGGCAATAGGCTATTAACATAATATGATATAATTATTACTCATATTCACACATAACGGTTAGTAATAGGCAATAATTAGTATATTTTAAAATATCTTGCAATATGTTATGATTAATATATCTTTGAATAATGATAATAATATTATAATTAATATATCTTTATATGATGACAATAATAATGTTATAATCAATATATCCTTATATAATGGAAATAGTGTTAATAGGTTATAATCTATATAGCTTCAAATAATAATAATAATAGGCTGTAATTAATATATTGTCTTTAAATTATGATATAATGTTCAACCGTTTGCGCACGATGACGTCATCAAATACTGGTAACATCAAATACTGCTAACAAAGCTATTATTGTCGTCGTTATATACCGGCTGTATTGTACTAATACTATTTTTGAACAATTAGTTGCATTATTATGGTGAATGAAAAATGGATTTTAATGAAGAATTATGAAGAATTTATCGCTATAATCTAAAAAATATTTGAGTTATACCCATAAATTTATCATATTTTTTTCATTTTCTTTGAAGACGAAAAACTAAAAAACAATTTTTAAGGATAGCTTAAGTAAAAAGATACTGAATCTTAAAAAAATTGAAAATACAATAGTTTTATTTCATTCTAGAATATTTTAGATGAAAAGAAATACTTTTTGCCACGAACACAAATATAATGTATGCAATTTTAAGACATATTGCTGTCAAATGATGTGTAAAATTAGATGATATCAATTAATGCCAAAAACATAAAGGCCTCTGTTATAGTTCTTTTTTTTGCACAAACGAATGAATATAATTAATAAGGGCGATCAAAAAATCTATAAATTGGTAAGTAATCGTTTTATGACGCCGACGTACGACGCAGAGTGCGTTAATAGTGTAATTATAAGGAAATCTCGGTTATGATATTGCCCTAAATTAAACAAAACATGGCGGCGTATATATTGAGATCCCTGGATACAGTTGCCAGATGTCACCAGAACGAAACAATCTGAATTATGCGCCATCATTTATTTGGGCGACTGTACCTTTACATTCGAATACAACGTATGATATCCGTATTTCAGGAACAGTATAATTAAAGTATCACCCATAAGGTAATAGGTCAACGCTCAGTTTGATATTCTTGAGGTGGTGCCTCTGGTGTGTTGTGTTTCGCTTCCACGTACTAGGGACGGCGAGGGGAAGGAAACGCGCCAGGACACCTTCCCTCATTACTTAGTCATCCACAATATATATATATATATATATATATATATATATATATATATATATATATATATATATATATATATATTAAAGCAACAATAATGTCATGTGAGAGTAAACCTGTAAGCTGTACTTTAAACGCTCACATGCTAAGCAATCTTGTTCAATCCTAAACTATTGTGTTGAAGACCACCAACTTCAAGTGGTGTAATGAATCCTCGTTTCAGTTCGTGGTGGAAGCACATAACACACAACTCACACAGCTGCTCATCCTTCCTTACGGCCTCCGATAAATGGAGAGATCTGAGTTACGGTTCACTATGTAAACTGTATGTTGTCTTGCACATCGAAGAAAAGCTCATTAGCCCACCACGGACTCGTAAGAGTAATGAGGTATAAACACCAAGTTCACTTCTCTAAGCATAGGTAAATAAAGGGACATATTCCAGCAATTTGCAGTAAAAAAAAAGAAGCAAATAATAGAGCGCAAACCAAGCAACACAGTGTTAGGTGCTCAATTCAGTCGCCTTCGCTTATAGTTATTAAGAGACCCGTATTAAAAGCTCATCCAACTGTCACATCTGCGTCACCACCATTCATCTTCTCCAACTTCATCGTTTGAGTGTCCTCTGCCGTGGCACTCGCCTCCACTAAAAACAAGGCCTGACAGTTAGAAACATGACTCCCGAACTATTATACCACAGAGGCTGTCTTTGTTTCCCTCATACAAGTGAGTGTGTGTGTGTGTGTGTGTGTGTGTGTGTGTGTGTGTGTGTCTGTGTGTCTGTGTCTGTGTGTGTGTGTGTGTGTGTGTGTGTGTGTGTGTGTATGTGTGTGTGTGTGTGTGTGTGTGTGTGTGTGTGTGTGTGTGTGTGTGTGTGTGGTGTGTGTGTGTGTGTTGTGTGTTTTGTGTTGTGTGTGTGTTTTGTGTTGTGTGTGTGTTTTGTGTTGTGTGTGTGTTTTGTGTTGTGTGTGTGTTTTGTGTGTGTTGTGTGTTAAAGTGCATTTCAGCAGCGCTAATAGATAGTATACCCAGTAGTGGCAATAGTAGTAGCAGTAATAGTAGTACAAGTAGTAGTAGTAGTAGTAGTAGTAGTAGCAGCAGTAGCAGTAGAAGTAGTAGTAAAACATTATTGAATAATCCCCTTGAACTAGGTAACTATAGACCGAATAGTTTAGCTAGGGCTAACGAGATAGCGATACCATGTTCACCAAGGGGAGGCGGTGGCCGAATGGTCAGAGCACAAAAGTGGTGAACTCGATGTCCAGAGTTCGAATTCCGCCGGAACTTGGCCATTTTTCAAGTTATCTTAGAATGGGCGAAGAAACCATGTCTTCGACTGCGACTGCATTGGGGACTTCATGGGGCGGCATGAACCTCCACAGGCGTCAATTGAAAAATACTGCCTGCACCACTAACGGGCGAGGATCAACCACCATCATCATTCCTCTCAAAAACTCCTGCAGAGCATCAGAACCGTGCAGTAGATAGCCTACTGGTGTTGTAGGTAAAGTGAGGGCACACGCTGTAGCTGCGCGTAGCTACGGGCGCTCATCTCCAGTCAGCTATAGGCCAAGACATACATAAAGAAAATAAAAGAAGCTGCCGTGATTCAGAATCGTATTCACAACCTTCAGATCACGAGCCGAGCACAGTACCACAGAGCCATTAGAAGTAGTAGTAATAGTAGTAGTAGCTGAGCACAGTACCACAAAGTCATTTGTAGTAGTAAAGAGGAAGAGGAAGAGAAAGAATGTAATGATAGTAGTAATATTGATAGTATAGTAATTAATATAATTATAATTATAATGATAATAGTAATGATAATTATAAACGATTCATTAAATGACTAAGTCAGAAATAGGCTGAAAACCTACTTATGACAATGACAATGTGTCGACTTACTGCGAATACAATACATAAATGAACCAATGAAAATTTTATTGATAAACAGTCAGTAATTATTGTTGTATGAACACTTGCATAACTAACAACTACGTAGATATGATTGGTCTGGTAATTATTTGATGATTGGAGGAACACGAATCATTAAAAACTGTTAATCAATTCAACAACGGCAGAACAATGTGTGTGTGTGTGTGTGTGTGTGTGTGTGTGTGTGTGTGTGTGTGTGTGTGTGTGTGTGTGTGTGTGTTTGTTTGTTTGTTTGTTTGTTTGTTTGTTTTTTGCCCAGAAAAAAAAAAAACAGATTTACATAAGGGTAATATCATATCATGAGTATCAGGGCATTAACCCGCTGAGCCGAAGCTCCCTAGCGGACAGAGACATAATACACATATAAACTAAATTAATTCAGAGGGCAGGTCAACCTTATATTATTCTATACAAAAATAAATAATATTATTGCACTACTTCCTTAAGTATCAACATCCTTATGATAAATAGTATTCTAATGAGAAGCTACAGCATTTTATCTATACAAAAGAATTATGAGGCTTCAGTATTAATCTCTAGTCTTGACTTTGAATATTAAATAAATATTTTTTTACACTACTTTTGAATATATTGAAATTACAACCATTTTTTATGTGATCAGGTAATGTATTCCAAATTTTAGGACCATCACAGTGTACTGAAAACTTATAAAGGATTGTTTTTGGTTGTGGACATATCAAATTACGATGATATCCTCTGGTACCTTGACTATGGTGGAACACACTGAATATTACATTGTTGGGATCATTATCATTAACATTTTTGTATATGGTTAACGTTATGAAATATTTCATTAAAAGGTTAAATTTTAGTATACTTAAGTCTTTAAACAATAGGTCTGTTGACTCATATTTACCTTTAAATGCCATAGTTCTTAGTATTTTCTTTTGAGCTACATAGACTTCTTTTACTACAATAGGCCATGTACATCCCCAGATCGACAAGCAGTAATTAAGGTATGGGTAACATAAAGAATAATACAAGCTACGTAGGGCTTCAGTTGTTAGGTTATACCTAATTCTATATAAAATTCCACATGTTTTTGATAAGTTTAAACACACCGATTGTATATGCCTTTTCCAGTTTAAATGTTCATCTATGATAACACCTAAAAATTTTGTATTGGTAACACGATTTAGCTTACAACCTCCATAGAAAATTGATCCTAAGTTATTGACAACAGAGCGACTTTGAAACAGTATGTAATTAGTCTTTTTAATATTTACTTGCCGTTACCCATTTTAATATGTTATGCAATTCATGGTTTAATTTCACATGTAAGTTATATAAATTATTGTCTGTTAGGAGAAGGTTTGTATCATCAGCAAATAAAACGTAACTAAATTTATCACTAGCAATACATATATCATTAATGTATACCAGGAATAATATAGGACCTAATATTGAGCCTTGTGGCACACCCTTAATAATAGTTTTTAGATTTGATCTATCATTATTACAAAATACAGCCTGTTTCCTATCTGACAGGTAGCTAGCAAGCAGTTTCAGTGGTAATCCTCTTATTTCAATATTTTCAAGCTTATCTAATAATATATTATGATCAATAAAATCGAATGCTTTAGACAAATCAAGAAATACCCCTACTACATGGTTCTTTCTCTCCATATTGCTGTATATTTTGCTAGTAAATCTTAATATTGCTGCTTCTGTTGATTTGTTTTTGCGGAATCCAAATTGATTATTTGATAACAGGTTAAAAGACTCTAAGTATCCAGTTAAAAGCTTGTACTCTATGAAAATGTTAGCAGTGGACTCAAATTTTCCCAAGCTAAAAATACATCTTAAAATTTTGTTTTGTCCTATTTTTACCTTAGTAATGAATGAAGGCCAGGTACTTGCCCATAATGATACACAATATTCAAAATGAGGATAACATAGTGTATAATAGATGCACAGGAGAGCTTCGGTCGTTAAATGGTTGCGAATTTTATACAGTATTCCACACATCCTAGATAATTTAGAATATGCATCGTTAATATGGTAGCTCCAATTTAAGTTTTTATCAATATGAACACCTAAGAATTTAGTATGGGTTACATTTTTGACAATATTTCCCTCCATGAACAGTGGCGGCATTTGATAGTTTAAAGAACGATTTTGAAAAAAGATATAATTAGTTTTGGAAGTGTTAATGGTTAAACTATTTGCTTTTACCCATAAATTAATAAATTCAATTTCTGTTTGTAAATTTGTATGCATGTTAAACAAATCCCTATCAGATATCAAAAGACTGGTGTCATCTGCATATATGATATATTTGAATTTTGAACTAGCATTGGCTATATCATCTATGTAAA
>JAXIVD010001388.1:0-7500 GCA_036785275.1 Cancer borealis | reverse complement strand
AGAGAGAGAGAGAGAGAGAGAGAGAGAGAGAGAGAGAGAGAGAGAGAGAGAGAGAGAGAGAGATCAAATAATATCTCATCCATCTTCCTCTCCCGAGTGTCTCTCTGTGTCGTTACATTTATTGCGTCTCACCACCACCACCAACGCACCTACCATTGACTAACTCGCGTACTCTACGTGTGGCCAAGATTTTCTATAGTTTTCAATATCTTCTTGGTAAGCTCGTGCTTCATAGTTTCATTGCGACAATATTACTACAAAGACTTGTTACCATTGATGTATGGCCCATTGTCTTACTTTCACTTTCTAATTAGCTATAATCTTCAATTAGGCAATGACCATCAAACTGGATGCTTCACCAAGGATACTGTTCAGCAAACTTGTGCGACATGAGTCTAGTGAAGGAACAGTTTGAAGTACACGTGAGGTGAATGGAAAGCCTTGTCACTACCACTAGCACGTCACCACGAATACTATAAACCTTCCATTTCATGCACCTAATTTTTCCGTATTTCAGAAAACTTCGACAAAATATGCAAAACCTTAACACAGATTGAATACTATTTGAAAACCAACACTTAACATTCGTCGAACTTAGAAAATATGGTTTATCGTTCAAAATATTGGTGTTTGTAATGATTCTTCTTCGGCTTGAGAAATGTAAGCCGTAACAATACAAAACTATACATATTTGTTTTCATATGATATTATCTTAACATCGTTTCCAACAGTCGTTTTCCAAAATTTTGTGATTGTAAAAGTTCTGTAGCCGAACCCTATTTTGGAAAGGTTCCGTCTGTTACTCCAAAACTCGAAACAGCTACGCCAATCTCCAACCCCCTAGTAGAGGAGCGCCATCCAATCAAACTCCAATATTCGCTCCTTGTGCTGTCATTGGTCGACCGTCTGACAAGACGGACGCTAAGAATCCCATAGTTGTGCTATTTATTAACCCCTTGCTGCATGCATCATTCTTTAATATTTCTTAGTCTTATCCACCATCTACTAACACTCTTATTTTCTTCTCCTTACCAGTTGCTGTCTCTGTACAAGGGCCTTATCCGTCTCTGTATGGAGCTCCACGCACTCTGTTGCTAAACAAGATTGAGTCAAAAACCTTTCGTCTTATTGACTCCCCTCCTCTTACTGACTGTCTTCAACCTCTTACACTCCGCCGCAATGTTGCATTTTTTGCTATCTTTTATCGTTATTTTCATGTTAACTACTCTTCTGAACTCTCTAACTGCATGCCTTTCCCCCTCCCGCGGCACACGATATTCTACTCGCTCTCATCCCTATTCTGTCCACCTCCCTTATGCAAGTTAACCAGTATCTTCACTCTTTTTTCACTTCTACTAGTAAACTCTAGAACTCTCGACCTGAATCTGTATTTCCACCTTCTTACGACTTTAACTCATTTAAAAGATAAATATAAAGATACTTGCAACTCTAATTTCGCTTCCCATTTTTGGTTACTCGCTCTTTTTTTAGGGAACCGGCAATACATGTAGAACTTTTTTATTATGTGTTTGATTGCCCTTGGCTGGTTTTCCAATTGCATTAAAAATTATTTATCTACCTAGAAAAATCAAGCTATTGTCTACTAGCCACTACCAACTATGATTACGTATGATTAAGATTTAGGCTACAGTATTTTATGATATTATCATAGGTATCTACAATTACTTAGAATTTACTATTTACATCTACTGTACAAAATTTCTAGTACCTGCCAATTATCTACTACTATAATATATCTATCTTTTTATTTTTATGATAAATTAATCATTATATTTTCTGTCACATGTTATATCTACCATCACATATCTATTTATTTACTATTTACCTATAATTCATTGTACTACATATACTTGTATACTGTTTACCTATTACCTACTATCTACATACTATATGCTAAGTACTCTACTGAAACTTACTATTCTGTATCATTATTACTATGATTACACTTATTTTCACCTTAGTTACTTACTATTTACCTATAGTCTACTGTTCACCGTTTTTCATTGTATTCATTGTGTTTTATCAATCACCAAAACATGAATAGCATTGATTATTTCCCTTATCTGACTTAATTATCTCATGTACAGGTACATTACCTACTCAAGTGTCCACTTTCAAACTATACAGATATTAACATTATACTATTACGCAGCGTCACCTTATTGTTCTGATAGTACATGTACTGAAACTTATTTAATTATCTCATGTCTGCACAAATCTGTAGGAAATGAATTATCAATAGATGAACAGTTTCGAGTACAATTTAGCATATGACATTGAAGTACAAAAATATCCCTTCTTTGAGTTAAATCCTCAACACAAAACATGGACAGGGAACGAAATGGCCCATGTGAAAATATTACAAAACCTTGGACGTGATTTGCGATCCCTGGTTTTAGCATGCTGCGCCAAATGTATTTTTTGAAATATTGAGACTTCTTCATTGATAAATCGGTAAGGGCAAAAATATGAAGGACAGCAAGGATAATTACAAAATAAAATGTCAGTAACTATTATTTCGTCTAGCAATAAATACAGCAACGTATTTGGCGCCTCACGCGTGACGGAGCTGATGCACCAGGTGTTTTGAGACAGTCGTCGCAGACCCAGTGGTGCAGACTTAATCCTGCTCCTACACACCCAACACTTTCCCCTTCAAGTTGTGTTTTGTGAAAAAGAAAATAATAGTATGAATAATGTGAAAAATCCGAGAAACGTCCCATGAAAGCACGGCACAGCTCTGATGGTAGTAGTCAGCCCGGAAGCGCATCTCGTGCTAAACATGTTAGTGTTTGTCCATTTGGAAATTTGGACTCCAGTAATTGTAGAACTATCCTATTGCTTTATTTCGCGAAATCGTTGGAACATAGTGTAATCATTTCTTTCCATTTATCATCACACAAACCCACTTTTCTCGCAATATAAACACAGTAAATGAGAGCGTGCGGTGAACTTGTAAAGCTGAAAATTCTTTTATACTCCTTCCCGGTCACAGATTACCTTACTCCAGTGGTTTTCAACCCTGGGGGGTGCGGAAACTCTCCCGGGGAGACGCGAGCACAGGACAAAGGGAGTAAAAATCACGGAAAATCACGAATTGACGATCTTTGCAAGGCAAAGGAGGCTCAGGTATCACATTAACATCGCCTATCTGCAAGCTTCTATAAAAAATGCAGATGATATGCCTACTATTAGGCCTAGTACTACTACTGCTAATAATAATAATAATATTACTACTACTACTACCTATACTACTGTGGACCAATACAATAATAGCTTAGCCAAGGGCTATCTGTCTATCTATCTATCTATATATCTATCTATCTATGGTAGCATAGTTTGTCTTGGTGCCTCTGTAGCAGTATCCCCTTAGCGCAGGCGCGTATTTTCATCACCTGCTGCAGAGAAAATGTGCGGGCGCAGCTATAACTTATATAACTTTGTATTTTCTTGTATTTTATTTTATACTTTATATATTCTTTATTCATGTTTTTCTTTTGTGTATTTTATTATTTATTTTGTTACGCTTCAGACCGGCCTTCATCTTCAACTTGGCGCGCACTGTCCCCAGACAGCGCGCATATACAATTTCAAATTATTATTGTTAAAAAAAAAAATTTATTTATACATACTATATTTTTTATAATAAATAACCTCAACTGGACTTGAGTTTTCCTCTCTCCAGTCGATCAACTAGCTCTCCATACACCCCGAGCAACAGTGGTTATAATTGGTGACCACCGGAGTGTAGCTATGGTCATAATTGGCTTCTATCCTGTGCTGATCATAGAGCACAATTTTCCCAGTGTGATGGTCTGAGTCTTATAGATTCATTAGCTTGATCACTTCTTTGGCAAAAAGCCTTGCCTCCATCATGGGGTTCGCAAGGTTGAGTCTTAGGTCAGAAGAACATTACACTTATGTGTAATTGCCACTTATGAGGTTATCCCCTCCCACCTACCCTAGTACACTCTGTGTCCCCTTAGACGCCTTGCCTGTGTCTCCAACGGCCTCAAGCGTCCTTTGCGCGGCCCCTACGACCTTTGACGCCCTCTCTACGTCATTGGTACGGTCCCATGAGCATTTCTGCTCGGCCCCAGCGTCCTTAGCGTAGCTCCAGCGCCCTCAGCGCGCCCATAAAGAGGCCTTATGTGTCTTCAACACACCCCTTTGCGTCCTCAGTGCAAAATAATGTCCAATCCCTGCCCCCCGCCTCGCGGCGTTAAAGTGATCAACTCCACCATCACTACTCACCGCCCTGTGAATTACTCATCGCCATGTGGATTATTCATCGCCCTGTGGATTACTCTACTCTCCAGCACATTGTCTTCATGCAGTTGGGTGCAGACAACGCTTCAGCAAACGCCCTCGCCCACTGCCGTGTCGTCTTCTCACACTCCCAGGCATCAAGGTCGCTCTCAAAACTGACACGTCTACAGATGCAAATCGTCTCTTTCCGTCAGCTTCATGACCTCTCATCCTGGCATCTGCTTTACGGTACACCTGGGAGGACGTCAGACTGGACCCACACCACCTGTACCTGCCCCTGTCAAGTCTCAATGGTGACTTGGTACCTGACCTCGTCGGCTCCCTGCCACCCTCTGCCGGTTACCACCCGCAGTCGTACGGTCATCACCAGCCTCATGGACTCCGCTCAACACAAGAACTGGTCCCAGACAACCACAGTATGTTCTCGCTCCTCTTTCCTCGTCACTAGGGGGGAAGTATTGTAGCAGTATCCCCTTAGCACAGGCGCGTATTTTCATCACCCGCTGCAGAGAAAATGTGCGGGCGCAGCTATAACTTATGCAACTTTGTTTTTTTGTATCATTATTTTATTGTATACTTTATATATTCTTTATTCATGTTTTTCTTTTGTGTATTTTATTATTTATTTAGTTACGCTTCAGACCAGCTTCATCATCAACTTGGCGCGCACTGTCCCCAAACAGCGCGCATATACAATTTCAAATTATTATTGTTATAATTTGTTTGTTTTATTTATACATACTATATTTTTGATAATAAATAACCTCAACTGGACTTGAGTTTTCCTCTCTCCAGTCGACCAACTAGCTACACAAACACTCCCGAGCACCAGCTCTTTCACCTCCATCTTATACGTACGTCACGGATGGCACTGACTGAAATGCTTTATATATCTATGATTTAGCATCTGCTTTACTGGCTTATCAAATGTGTTGAGTGCCCTAATTTATCTACATGTAGTCTTTCAACTTTGATTATATTACGACTTCGGTCAAATATAGCATTAGGGAGCTATCAGCATCATCAGCCATTACAAGTACGAGGCTGAACAAAGGCCTTTCTCAACCTCCATGAGTCACAGCAATGTGGCAACATCCGCTGCTTCTTCCTGCCTCATTATTATAACTTCTGTTTAGTTTTTTCTCACTGTGCATGCCATTTCTTGGTGAATCAGCCTTATATCACTCTCATCACAGTCACCCGCCACCACCGCAAACTGCACCACACACCCTAAGGACGAATATCAGCACTGATATAAAAAAAATAAAATAAATACATAAATCAAGAGTAAAATGTTAGCCAATGATACACGAAGTTTTATGATAACTTTATTTGAAGCGTACATATCGTTCAACAATAATGTTAAGACAATGAATTTTCTTTTTTTACCCGAGTCGTATTATCGAACTGAGTTGAGGCACAAAGCCACTGCATTACCGCTCCTTGTGAGGTATTTATTTATTCACTTGCTGTGTTAATGTATCACCTTGTCCTGGAAGGTTCAGTGTCATGGTCACACTCTGGCAACGACAGCAAACCAAGTCAATTCAGAGGCCAACAATGTTAACCGTTTCAACGCAGCACTTTGCTCTCAAGCCTCGCAAGGGACATCCGCCAAGACAGTGTATAATACATTTCTCATAAAGCAGTGTAGCATATTAATAACTTTCCCACACAAGAAAAATGAGCTGTGACTGCTAGTAATACAATTTGTATGAAACTCATAAACTTCAAATTGATATGACCCAAATACTTGTACGAATTTTTTGTTCATTCTTCTAAATTAAGGATAATTCAAGCAAGACTATGAGAGCTTATGTGTGGCGCACAACGGGTGAGCAGCGTCAGAAAATTAAACACTATACACAAATAAAGGTTTGTTTGGCATTAATGTTTTAGTTTTATAGTTAAGCATTGCCTTAGAGCCTTTTTAAAAAGTAGAGAATTTACTTAGGTGGAAACTGATCATCAATTTTTTTTTTCATTATTTGTTTTCTCTCAACTACGTGGCACCACAAACTCGCAAGTACTTTGACTCACCAATCCTGCAAAGTCTTGAATATTCGGAAAACTAATGTTGCGAAACAGACTTCAAATAGATATACATGTACATACTAGTGGGTCACTCAGACATACCAGGAAAGCATGGCCCCCTTGTGCTGGGGACTCAATGGACGTGTGTATTACCAGAATGCCTTTGTCCCTCTGCTGACTGGTCATCATGACATGTGGGTGATTCTGATTAATAATGCGTACGGCACCAGTTCTGGTGCATATCACGCATGGTGTCCTCTCAGTACTGTTTTAACGAAGTGTTCGTTCAATGCCCTGTAACTGTTCGGTCAGTGTTTGGCATCGGAAGTACAGTACCTGGTCGTGTTGTCAGAAGTGTTTGGGAGACGGCGAGTAGAGTACTTGCTTAAAATGTGCAATGTGTGAATGGGTGAAGAGACACTCCAGGAATGTATAGAGTATCTATGTTTACACATATAAGTGGCGCACACGAAAAAAAAAAAGAAGGGACCCCGACGCAAAAAACGGGCGTCTGGCGACACCCTCATAGTCTTTGACCGATGATAATCTAGTCAATCAGGTCAGCGCAGGACGATCGGGGCCTTAGACTACAAAGGGGCTGAAGCACCACTAAAGTCCTTTGATGTCGCTATACGCGGGATATACACAAACGGCTCCCTGTTCCTCTGCTCCGGTGACTGCTAACATGACATGGTCAAGGGACTGTTCTAGACCATATGTTGTGGTCAGTATTTTTTATAAGAATTTTTATCACGGTCAGGGTCAATCCTGGGACCCACGCTCTTACTTATATATGTGAATAATTTAGAGAGCTATTTTTTTTATATCAAAAGTAACAAAATTTCAAACGATACAAAATTTGGCGGTGAAATAATATGCTCTGAAGAAACTAATTGAATGTAGCGAGAAATAGTTAATATATTTTCATACAGACAATATAAAGTTATGCTCTTTCGAGGCTGAATGGAGGATAAGAACAAACATGCTTAAGTTCACGGTGATCGCCCCAGCCATTAGGCACCCAGCACCTCTCCTGATAAACGACGAGGTGGTCGACTTTTGGCCAAATGGCTCACTCCTTGGTTCACGATCTCGGGCGGTGGTTACTCCTCCCATGTCACAGGTAGAGTAAACAGAGGCAGGTCTGCCCTGGCCATCCTCTACAGGTTCCGGGAG
>JAXIVD010001387.1:87500-88577 GCA_036785275.1 Cancer borealis | reverse complement strand
GGAGGCGTCTGTGAGGGAATATCTTGCAGTAATGTTAAACGTGTTTCTGTAATGGTGTTTAGTTTCATCCGTCGTGGCCATTGTACTGTATTCAAACCGAGATTCCATGTAATAGTTGGCGGATCAAACCCATGTTAAAGTTCTGTTTGTTTGTGGCTTATTAAGTATAAGTTTACCGTAACATATATTAACTTTATTTTCACGATTTCAATACATAAAGACTGTATTAGAAATGTGATTAAATAATTTCTCTGAACTACGTAGGTATAAACCGTATAATTCCGCTAGGGTTAACGAGAGAGCGCTAACCCTTTAACCAAAAGCTGCTGTGAGCCAAGATTGAACTCGCAACATTTAACGGTATTACAAAGCCACTGATATACAGACTCGATGTAAAGGAGGTATCGTTACCCTTCTCATACAGTTTCCAATACAACGTCATCAGGTTTGCCATCGGTGTACAGTTTCACAAAGATGCTACCGAGTCTTAATAGAAAACAAGCTGACATTAATTAATCATAACACGGTCTCTGCGGCGGCTGGTATCTTGTTACTAATTATTCTTTTTCCCAAGTCACGGAAAGCACACAAGCGTTATCAAAATTCATAGCTAACGTGTGTCACCAATAACAAAAGTGTCGAACCTCAATACTGTTCGACTTTCCTCTTTTCTGTATAAATAATCGTGTTTGTGTTCACTTGTGTAGCGTTGATTCCTTCCTCATTAGCGGGGCTGGCTGGTGTCAGTGGATTTTCCTCCTGCATCTCGCAAACCACAAGTAAAAAAAGTAAAAAGCGATATGATGACCTCTATAACTAACTCAGCAGTGTGACGTAACTCATGCAAATACAAGAGGACATGGCTTCGTGCTGTCATTCAGATCAGTGATGCCCAAATCGAGACATAGAGTAGCCTCTTGTTATCTCCCTCACCGCCTTGTCTTTTGATGTTATGAGAACAGCGCTAGTATAAGTTTTTCTACGGGATTGTTCAGATGCTTTCTCCTTCCCTCTCAGTCTTAACGCTGCAAATGTTGAGGCAGGCACGAGTAATAGCAGTCATGTATGAAAAAATAA
>JAXIVD010001387.1:77500-82500 GCA_036785275.1 Cancer borealis | reverse complement strand
TATGTAATAATAATAATGATAATAATAGTAATAATAATTAATTAACAATAATAATAAACGGTTTATTTAAAAGGCAATTATGGACTGAAAATATACAAGAAAGTTAAATAGATAATAATACTAACAATAATAACACTACTACTACAACTACTACCACTACTACTACTACTACTACTACTACTACTACTACTACTACTACTACTACTACTACTAATAATAATAATAATAATAATAATAATAATAATAATGATAAAGACAAAATAATATTAACGCTTGATATATAGTTGAACATATGTCTGTGATTGTGTGCGTATGTGCTATTATCGTCATCGTTATCATCATCATAATCAACAGACACACACACACACACACACACACACACACACACACACACACACACACACACACACACACACACACACACACACACACACACACACACACACAGGAATATGACAGAAAAAATAGTAATGTAGTAATAGATCGGTGAAAAGAAATTAAGGGAGTGAGAAAAGGAGAACATTCTTTGCGTCCGTTTCTGAACTTCAATTTGCTTTGATTGGAAAATTATTACCGTCCGTCTTTGAACATTAAATTGCTTTAAATAGAAAAATCATTTGCGTCCGTCTTTGAAAAATAACTTGCTTTGATTAGAAGAAAAAAAAATTACCATCCGTCTTTGTATATTAAATTGCTTTGATTAGAACATTATTTGCGTCCGTTTTTGTACATTAAATTCCTTTGATTAGAAAATTACTTGCGTCTATTTTTGTACATTAACTTACTTTGATTAGAAAAAATAACCGTCCGTCTTTGTACATTAATTAAATTGCTTTGATTGAAAAATTATTACCATCCGTCTTTGAACATTAATTTGCTTTAATGAAGTCACTTGCGCCAGGATGCTGAGGTTGGCTAACCTGGCCTGGCCTGGCTTGGCTTGGCTTGGCGTGGGGGCTCAGGTTACATCATTACGAGGTAGTTAGTTCTATCCAGCTCATTTTCCCGGCGTCCCAGTTATCTTGGGCACCACGAAACATTTTTTTTTAAACATTGAGGTTAGTAAGGCAATATGACCACAGCCGGATAGTGTGTGTGTATCAGTGTGTATGTATCAGTATGTGTGTGTGTGTGTGTGTGTGTGTGTGTGTGTGTGTGTGTGTGTGTGTGTGTGTGTGTGTGTGTGTGTGGAAAAGCATGTTCGAAAGCAAACCTTAAAATAAACACACACACACACACACACACACACACACACACACACACACACACACACACACACACACACACACACACACACACACACACACACACACACCGCCGCAACACACAGGAACAGCAGGGCGTGACATGGGCGTGAGGAGTGGTCAGTGCACAAGGCGTGAAGGCGGGCGTCGTGGCGGGTCTTGTGTGCCAGGGTCAATATAACACCCAATTCATCTAACCCAGTGGCTCCCAAACTGGGGGTAATATTATAGTTTTTCGGGGGTAATGGAGGGATGACAGAACAAAATTATATCTAGTATTTTAATATAGCAATATACATCAATATTGACAACATTTTGTGAAAGGGGTACCACGCCTAATAAGGCATGTTAAATTGGGTAACAAGCTGAAAAAGTTTGGGAACCACTGATCTAACCTAACCTAATCTAACCTAACCCCCAATTAACCTAACCTAACCAAACTTAACCTATCCTAACCTAACCTTGTGTGAAACTATTAACATGGTGCATTACACACTACTGTACAATTAACACAAGTAGTTTGGTAGTGTAAGGAGCGTTACATCTCCCACCTGCCGAGGCTTACCGATTACCAGGTGTTTAGTTTTTAAGATGAATTGTGATGAGCTTGGAAGTGATGCCCAGGTGACGGGGTTCAGGTGTAGGTATAAAGTGAAGGTAAATGGCCATATAAGTAACAAACTGCATTGCTATATTATATCATTATTGTATTTCATTGTCGCTCTCTGTACTTACTTTGTTCGTGTTGCCTATGCCTTCGGGTGAAATGTTATTACTAATATTATTGTTATTAATATTATTATTGTTATTTTTATTACATTAGGGCTCTTAGTAATTAGTTAGAAATCTTATTTTTTCTCTCTCTTGCTTTCTCTATTATGTCTTTTTTCGATACTCTCTAGAGACGCTTATGATAAACATGTTTCTAAAGCTTGAACATAGTATACAATATTATTAGTGTTGGACGTAATGGTGGACTGCATGACTTCAATTACTGTCATGTGGAGTGGAGGCGACAGCTCACGCACACGCACATCAGTCACACGCAAACACACACACACACACACACACACACACACACACACACACACACACACACACACACACACACACACACACACACACACACACACACACACACCAGCCACACGCACACGCACTTTGTCACCATCCGCAGTAAGAAACGTCGCTTACCATTCGTGTCTCATAGAAATTATTCATATAAAATTAATTCACAATATTATTACTTATCTATAAATTCCCTGACAAATTATTTGTTTGAAAGTATAATAATTTTTTTGTTTATTGTTGCTATAAGGAAGAAGGTTGTTTGCATTGTTTGGGATCGTTGGTAATGGTGTTAAAATAATATAACAATGAGCAAACTAACATCACTAAAAAATAATTATACTATACGAATTTTCATCACCGTTGTTGTCCTTATATTCTAAACATCATTATTATATAGTCTACGAAATTGAATGAAAATAACTTGAGTAACGCTAATAATTTCCTATAACGTTATAAAATGATGTAGCTGTATGTTGATATTTTAGTTATAACACTCATTTAACTTTTCACCCTTGTGTCATTTGTTTATATTTGGACGGCGGGGCGGGGAGGGTCGCGGTCTCAGTCCCTCCTCTGTTCCCTGGTGAAAGACTCCTCTGCTCCGCCTGCTGGGTAAACTAACTTGGCCGCGGATATTTGCACTTGAAGACGAGAGGCGGGCAGGTCGACCAGCCGCGGCGATCGTCCGCTTGAA
Source organism: Cancer borealis (assembly GCA_036785275.1). Classification (NCBI taxonomy): domain Eukaryota; kingdom Metazoa; phylum Arthropoda; class Malacostraca; order Decapoda; family Cancridae; genus Cancer; species Cancer borealis. The sequence continues at coordinate 79,491 of JAXIVD010001387.1, read as the reverse complement.
ATTTGACGCGTCGAGAGGTTTAGAAGACTACGAAATTTTGATATACGATGCGTGTTTGTAGTGCGGAGGGAAACGGGTGGAAATGAGATTAATGAAGAATGAAAAGATTTAGTGCTTTGAGAGGAAAAATAAATGGTTTGTGTTTAGTGAAAGCAAACGCGCTCTTGTATGTATAATAGCTTGTCATTGTTCTTGTAAGTTGTTGACATACTCTATTTTGGTGTATGTGAGGAAAGTTTTTGCTATATTCTGAACATAAATTACACCCTCGTTTTTGGTGCTGTAGCCTGGGGAGGGCACGGAGTTCAGGGTGAGCAGTGTGGGTACAGTTTGTGTGTCGGACATCATTCTAAAGGTTGACGGTCCGATGCATTCCTCTTTTTCTTCCTTTACACTCGTTTTGCTTTAGGAAGGAAATCACTTACATGAAGTTAAATGTTGTCTTCGTCAACCCACACTCCGGCTTTCACTATAAGAATACATTAAAACAACTAATTTAAGAGGTCAGTACTCACCCGCAGGGGAGGGTGCCGAGTGCCGCCCCAACACTGGCCTCGCCCGAGTGCCCCGCCAGCGAGCCACGCGTCCACACGGCCTCTGGCGACACCTCGAACACCTCGCTGATTGTGTTTGTCAAGTATTTGTCTGAAACTTATCGACACTGTGACCGTGGCGAGAACAAGGGATCCAAGGGTCGCTACGCCGCCACCAACACTTGGACACACATTAACTCAGGCTCACTGCGCAATGTGTTACTGAATAATATGTGGATTGTATCGCTTGAAGGAGAAGGTGGGCAGGAAGCCTCTTTTCACCACACCCAACACTGCACTGATGCTCGCTTGTCACTGCAGCTGACGCATCACAACAACACACGTCCAGTCCGTTCCCCATCGACTGTCGCTGTGCCATGTGGCCCCACGGATAGCACTCCTGCCTCGCTACCCCGCCCTGTGACCTCAGTGATGAAGATGTTACAACAAACTCTCAGGGTCGGTGGGAGGAGCCAAGACGCCCCAACGCAAAACTTATCAGACTCTTCGTACATTTAGTTAACGGACTGTTTGTGGACTAAATAACGTTAACCAAATAGTAACTTAAACGGAATAGAGCTGTTCTGTACTTAGTTACATGCTCGAATTTTTTGTACCTTGAAGAGTGTGTCGCTAAGGAAAGTGTGACGTGGTGGGTGTGGCGACGCGGTCTTGAGACAAATGGACCTCCAGCACGTTAAGACATACAAGAGTGGCTATTGGTCCGCTGTGTTGGCAGTAAATGGTGCGAGCCACTCAGACGGCGGGGCGGAGCTCTAAGGCGTGTACCTCCCTCCTTGTCTGACGTTTGGGGAGAATTATTACGGTTAGTTTTACATCTTTGTACCTCACTCCCCCGACCCTCGTATCATTACCATGTAGAGAACACAGTGATGGCGACTCTCCGCATGCCTCCTGCCGCCTTACTCCTACTTGGGCATAAGGCGGCCGGGCACCAGGAATCGAGTCTGTGTATGCGAGACTCAACCTTGTTACCTTACCTGTGTATATATATAATTATTTTGATTATGTATTGATATGTATCTATTATTTTCATTATTTGTTTATCTATTATATTTATGTTCGATTTTATCTAATTATTTATTTGTTTATCTATTTATTGAATTATTTTCGTATGCGTGAAGATAAAAATTGATTCATGATTTCATTCAGCTGATTTATTTTTGGGTCCTCTGATAAAATTCTAGGTGTTTGTCGGTCAGTATGAATATATTAATGATGATAATAATAATAATAATAATAATAATAATAATAATAATAATAATAATAATAATAATAATGATAATAATAATGTGTAGAGTGAAAGCTTGTGTAACGGTGTTATGGTAGTATATAAACCTTTGTCAGTAATACATAGTGTAGCCAAATTGTTACTTTCGTTAGATTACTCAAATGTTGTAATTATTGTTGATGTAGAAATAAGGCGTTAACGCAAGA
>JAXIVD010001387.1:72500-75000 GCA_036785275.1 Cancer borealis | reverse complement strand
GCCTAACTTAACCCGACCCAACCAAACTTAACCCGACTATATACCAAGGAATGTGGACGCGACGCGGGGCTGGTCTGGGCTGGGCTGGGTGGAGTGATATACAGCTGATGATGCATTCATTCTGTCATCCACACCTCGAAAAACACCTCCGCCTCACCGCCTCACCCTCGACGACACAATGCTGATCCGCCTCTTATAGACAAGGCAGATGAGCGCTAGTTTGGTCTATCTTACCGAGGTTGTGTTGAAGGAGAGAGCTATGTGTAAGGCGATCCAAAGGTGACTCCCAGGTAACGAGGCTCAGCTAGGATAGTGGTCGAGGTAATTAAGCTATTAACTCCCAGGATGATGTGGGTGTCTTATTGGGCTAATTTATAATGGAGATTACATGGTTGTTTTTTTGTTTTCATTTTGTTGTTGTTGTTGTTGTTGTTGTTGTTGTTGTTGTTGTTGTGGGTGAATGTTTAGGTAAAACTGTGTCAATTTTATTTATTGTCTTCATGGAACAGAAAGAAAAAAAATATACGATGTTATTTGTTATTTTACGACTCGTTTCTTTTCTTCAATTCTAGTACAGCAATTGACTACTTATTTTCTTTGACTTGATTCTACTCCGGTAATAATTTACATGACTATAAAGGTTTCTAATTATCAAGTCGCTAACAATGTGATTGTCTATGTATTGACAGAGACAGTTAGGTAAAATATATATATGCAAATAATGACGTAGGTATGAAAAGAATGAATAGAGAGAGAGAAAAATAATCTGGGGTATAATAGATCACACATGCGCTGAGTTAGATTGTTGTACATTAAAAAAATAGTGATAAACATTAACAAAATATACAACTTGAGAGAAAATGGTCGAATGTTTTTTTTATTTTTATTCTACCGTTTTGTTTTAGTGTTTCGTTGCTAATGATTCTGCGACGGTCACATATTTGGTTTATTAGACCTGAGAGTGATGAGTGTGGTTCTGGCGCGTTACTTAGTCAGACTCACTTTGAATTACTCTCTCCTTCCTTCAGTGCGTTCAAAGAGACACATGGTTAGACGTGTGTGTGTGTGTGTGTGTGTGTGTGTGTGTGTGTGTGTGTGTGTGTGTGTGTGTGTGTGTGTGTGTGTGTGTGTGTGTGTGTGTGTGCGTGTGTGCGTGTGTTGCTTCATTATATAGTTTTCGTGGACCAATTATTTATTTTTTGATTCTCAGTTATGATGGGAGAGTCAGTCAATATTATTTATTGTAAATTTTATTGAATCAAAACAGTATTGAATGGAGTCCTCACTTTCTTCTCCTTTGTTAGATAAATTATAAGAGTTTGGTTTTTGATGTGAAACAAAGGCAGATTGTCTCTCTAATTCTCTTTCTCTCTTTCTCTTTTTCTTTCTTTTCTTTCTTTTCTTCCATAGACCCAGATGTAGTGTCTCATCTATTTACTTACCCATTACCATACCTATCTGTACGTCACTGTACCTCATCATACTGGTACTGTTGATAATGTGTATGAATGGGAGTCATGCATTGTATCTGTTACTCTCTCCTCCTCCTCATCATCATTTTTCGTAATTCATATAATAATTTGATTTATTCAATATTTTATTCAATGATTTTACGTATGTGTATGTATGTATGTATGTATGTATGTATGTATGTATGTATGTATGTGTGTGTGTGTGTGTGTGTGTGTGTGTGTGTGTGTGTGTGTGTGTGTGTGTGTGTGTGTGTGTGTGTGTGTGTGTGTGTGTGTGTGTGTGTGTGTGTGTGTGTGTTCGCACGCCTCCCGTCAGTAGCAGAACAAGTGCATACATAACGTTTCTGTGCTGGTCGGGGCTGACGGATTATGAATTATCAAAACAATATACATTTTTCGATTGGCCAACAGTGGAATAAATATTGCAAGCTTGCATGTCGGTGTGAAGTGTTGCGGACACTCGCCGCGGCACACGGTATGGTGGTGGTGGTGGTGGTGTTGATGGTGGTGGTGGTGGTGGTGGTGGTGGTGTTGATGGTAGTGGTGGCGGTGGCGGTGGCGGTGGTGGTGGTGGTGGTGGTGGTGGTGGTGGTGTGGTGATATGGATGGTGTTGATAGTGTCTTTAACTGGTCACCTGAAGACTGCCGTGGATGGAGACTTTTTGGTTCAATTTTGAATGCCTCTTATGGTCTCCTCGGCAGGGTAGTTTAGGTCCGTCCTGCTCAGGGGAGACCAAGGTGGAAGCTGTACATCCTAACTGAATTTTGAAGCGCCATGACAATTAACTTCTGTGCATGTTACCTTTCCGGAGGCACATGTATAAGTGGGTGTCAGAGAGGCAGCGGTGAGGGAGCCGCCTTGTTACCTCCCTCACCGTTACCGTCACCGTCACCGTACGTGTCTGCTGCACCTTGTTAGATGTGCGGTCAAGAGAGTGGTATGTGGTGCGTGCCTCAACACAACACTAGATGAATATAGTTGTTCCCTCACACTGCATCATCCTTTGTACAAGTGATATAAAACAGTT
>JAXIVD010001387.1:57500-65000 GCA_036785275.1 Cancer borealis | reverse complement strand
TAACACCAATGAATTATCAAAACTGTATAGAGCGCCATTGAAAAGTATGTTAAGTTTGTAGAAGCTGAGACACGAAGAAAGGTTAATAAAGTTATATAAGTCTTGCTACACTAGAAAACAAAACAAAGCATGACTCGAGGCAATCATGAAGTCCAAATGAGTAACAGGAATGGAGGAAATTGACTCAAGATTATAATTATAACACCAATGAGTGGCTGCCAGATGAGGAGACCGTCCTCGGAAATGATTTATGAAAAAAGAAAAAAAGAAAAGTTAATAAGAAATAACCCTTTTTCATTAAGTTACTGAGTCGTGGAACCAGTTATTGGGAATTGTGTGTGGTAGAGAAACACACACACACACACACACACACACACACACACACACACACACACACACACACACACACACACACACACACACACACCCGCACCCACACACACACACACACACACACACACACACACACACACACACACACACACACACACACACACACGAGAGAATACTTCCACAGAACCTTGACATTCACAACTAGTATTCGGTTTGTGACAAGTTCATCAACACACCGACAGAGGGACACACAAGTGCACCTGTTCAACACTCGTCTCAACACAACACAACACTGCACTGCAACACACGGGATGAAAGAACATAAGCGTGTTTCAGAATGTTCTTTGATTTACTATTTCTCTTTATTCTTTATTATTATAACGTGTAAGGTTCATGAGAGGCAGGTGTTTCTGCCATCTTTACGGTGCTTCATTTGACCCAAGTTATTAATGAAGTTAAGACAGCGTAGGGTGACATTAATCCACTTGAATACAGTTTTTAAAAATCTCCTCCAGTGGTTGAATTTGCACCCAGGAGCCTCGTTCACCATCAAAGTGCACTGAACACTCACTCACTCGGCGGGAATGTGTAATGAAAGAAGGTAATGACGGAACCCAATTACACATTTAAAAAGACGAGTCATTTCACCCTTTTGTGATGGTCAAGTTACCAACAACGGTACTTGTGTTAATGTTGTCAAGGAGAAGAAGAGAAAAAATGAAAGAGAAATAGGTAATGGTATCCAAATATACGACTTTATTTTTTGTAACTAGTGGAATCAAAGCATTCTGGCAACTGTGCAGCATTCTGAAAGCTTGGAGAGTAGCGGCCTTGCAAGGACTTAAACAGAAACGACAGAGAAGAGTGCAGTGAGGGAAGTCTAAATTTATGAAGATTTTACAATAGAATACCGTTGATTTCACGTCCTTTTCCTGTGTGTCCATCTGTCTGTGTGCCATATTCCTTTAAAGTATTGGCGGGAATACCTTCCTCTCTATATGCATGATCTCTATATCACCAACGCTGCAGAAAGAGGAGGAGGAGACGTAATGACTTCCATTCATAATTACGGAAAGGGAGAAAAAAAATCTTTCCTTGTTAATCACTGGAGCACCCTAACTTCACTGGATGCAATTAGGCTGATCACAGATTATGCAAAGCAACCTCGGTCCAATCGATGAAATCCGAGCTAACTTCATCAGGGCGCGTCATGAGGGGCGTCCCAAGGGAAAGTGCACTGCCGGTAAGGTACAGCCAGGACACTCCAGGCGCGTGTATACCGTGCCGGGCCAACCAAGGCTATACTGTGCAGGGCCACCACCACCACCACTACTACTACTGCCTCCTCCTTTTCCTCCTCACCTCCATGTTCTTGTTTCCCTCGTTCTCTTTTCTTGGTAACTAAATCCATCTGAATTAAAAGAACATTTTCGTTATGAAATAAGTGGGCATTTGGATATAGTCTTGAGCACTAATTGTCTTCATTAATATACATAGGTGTGTGTGTGTGTGTGTGTGTGTGTGTGTGTGTGTGTGTGTGTGTGTGTGTGTGTGTGTGTGTGTGTGTGTGTGTGTGTGTGTACAATTCTTGTTAATTTTACTTGAGTTCGGTGTCCACGGTGTCGCCCTTGACACGAAGCAACATGAATATACTTCATGACATAACTTAGGCGAAGGTTTCATTAAGTTTGGCAGTATTTATGATCAGTGTTTCTGGATAGATTATTGTTACAGAAACTAGAAACTTCATGCTTTTGCGCGCACGCACGCACGCACACACACACACACACACACACACACACACACACACACACACACACACACACACACACACACACACACACACACACACACACACACATTTCACAATCTACGAAATAATATAAAGAAATATGATGCATTGCGATAAACTTTTCCATTGATTGTAGACCATCTATAAAAAGCGCTGAGCTACGTATTTTCACTAGATAAAAAGAATCGGTTTGTGGTAAAGGAGTATAACTGTATCGTAAAGGAGTAGTAGGAGTGAGTGCAGCAGCGGGTTTCTTGCTGCGGTTCTTCCATCGATATTACTGAACTGGAAGCCGTTCTGGGTAAGCGTCGAAGCTAATGATATCATCCTCCTGGTGCAAGAAATCCTGGAGGGAAGTGAGTGAATCAATAGGACGAGATTTGCTCCACCAAAGACACTAAGCTGGTGTGGCTGTTTCAGGATATACAAGACACATTTGGTGATAAACAGTGAGGTATAAAAGTAATCTTATTTATTTGTTAATCATATATACGTGAAAAAAAGTGAATGTAACTCAGATAACATAAGGTATTATATATATTTTCTTTAAGAAGTCATGTTTTGTGGAAAAGTGGATGTTTCTAACAATATCAATGCACTGTGACACATCATCATTTTCAAATAGTTATATCTTTACCTACAGAGAAACATTCCCTTAACCTAAAGTGTTCGTATACCGTACACTATAAGGACAGAACCTCTAGATTACACCAAGATCACTATCCTCCCTTAATATCACTCTCTATCTTCACAATTTCCTCTTCCACTCATTTCACCTCCACACACTGCCCCACACAATAACCCTCTACTTTCTTCAACACCTTGCCTTTCATCTTCCTTTCCTCCCTTCAGTGTGCTCTTCGCAATAACACTAACACAACAACCTTGATACCGACGTAGCCTTGAGTATCAAGGTGTTGTTGTATTGGTCGAGGTGAGTGAAGGTGACACGCGCCGCTGACCTGTACTGAATCATCTCCTCCACTGCGGTTTGATGTGCTTTTCTTCATTATAAGACTAACCAAACTGTGTCCTTTATGTGAGCCAGCGGAGAGCACGTGGGAAACAAAGCTCTTAGGTGTTGTTTTCTTACCCCAGAACCTCGTTGTATATTGTTAGAATTGCATTATGATAGTTCTGTTGTATAATTTGTCAAGGGTAAATGTTGTAATATGATTAATTAATTTCTCACCTTGGAAAGTGTTGAAATAATTTGTGTAACTAATGATTTTCAAGGTTATGGAGACAGCTCTTTCACTTCCTGTTTCCCTCTTCCCTCCTTCCCTCTTTCCCTTTCCTTTCTTCTCTCCCTCCCTCCCTCCCTCCCTCCCTCGTAAGGCGTTTCAGAAAAGTCCTCTATTCTATCACGGAAGGAATGGATGACAATCGTTACGAGTCGATGCCAAACATGACTATCGTCGCGAGTTCTGTGAAAGACTTGTGTCAAGGAATATAAAGGAACGCGAGTCACGCTACTATTCAAGCTGGATGCTTATTTTTTCTATCTCTTTAATACGAACTTAAAGCAATAAAACAATATATAAACTGGATTGAGAGAGAGAAAAAAATAAAAGGTTAGCATAAGACAAATGTGATGGAGGAGCAAAACATGACTGACATTACACTGTACAAGGTTACATAAAATACTGAATTATCATTTATTCAGAGCCAGCAGCGTGGAAGCATAATGGAACCGTAGACTTGTTTAGCATACTGTCACCAGGAGGCACCACCATGCACTGTAACCTCATACCGTCACCCTCAACGTGTGTGTATGTGTGTGCGTGCGTGTGTGTGTATGTGTGTGTGTGTGTGTGTGTGTGTGTGTGTGTGTGTGTGTGTGTGTGTGTGTGTGTGTGTGTGTGTGTGTGTGTGTGTGTGTGTGTGTGTGTGGGCGCGCGCGCGCGCCCAGATAGATCAGGTGTAGGGTGTAGGCTTAGAGTACGTAAGAAAGATGCCCGGTACACATAGAGTAGATAATGATATGGTTCATTTTTGTATATTATGGAGAAAATTACATTTCCTAACCCCATGTATCATCCCATACCACTTGTCCTGGTGCTGTTCTATGGTCAATTGAAAAAAAAAATTATGGGGTGAGTTTATGATAGCTTGCAAAATCATGGGTGGAAATGTAAGATCAATTTTAAGATCATGAGTGAAAATGTATGTTAGCTTGAAAAATCATGGGTGGAAATATATGATAACTTGTAAAATGATGGGTGGAAATGTATAAGCCGTGGTAGTGATTTAGAAAAATTAAGAATGGAGTTGTGAAGGACAGGAAGATGTGATTACTATGGTTATCTTGTTATTCGTGTGCATAGTGTGTAGTGTCATGAAAGAAAGGACTTTATGACTGACTGACTGACTGATTGATTCATTACCTGCCATGTGAGGCTCGTGGATAAGGCTTACTTGATGACAGATTAATGTTAATTTGAGTAAAATTATATGGTTTATGTTTGTAATTTCGTTACCGGCTTATTACTGTTAGCAAGACATATATTTTTCTTTACATAATTACAGATTTTCTTTATGAGACTGCATTGATTCACATTTGGAATAAGGAATTACATAATTTTCAACTTTGCAAAATGAATTGTTATTATTTATGCAGTTTTTTCATATCTCTAACGAGGAAAGTATTTGTATCCTAACCTAACCTAACCTAACCTAACCTAACCTAATTTGATTTAATATAATTGAATCTATCCTAACCTAACCTAACTTAACCTAACATAAGCTAATCTAATCGCATCCAACTCAACCCAACCCATCCCAACCCAACTTTAATACACCAAGAATGATCAAAATATACGGTGATCCAACCCAAAATTAAAAAACAAGTTTCTCACCTCACCCTTGTCACACACACACACACACACACACACACACACACACACACACACACACACACACACACACACACACACACACACACACACACACACACACACACACACACACACACACACACACACACACACACACACACACACACACACACACACACACACACACACACACACACACACACACACACACACACACACACACACACACACACACACACACACACACACACACACACACACACACACACACACACACACACACACACACACACACACACACACACACACACACACACACACACACACACACACACACACACACACACACACACACACACACACACACACACACACACACACACACACACACACACACACACACACACACACACACACACACACACACACACACACACACACACACACACACACACACACACACACACACACACACACACACACACACACACACACACACACACACACACACACACACACACACACACACACACACACACACACACACACACACACACACACACACACACACACACACACACACACACACACACACACACACACACACACACACACACACACACACATTTTTTACATGAGTTAGCCAAGCAAGCAGTGCGGCTGACACTCCCTCCTATCATGCAAGGCTGAAAACTGACATGACTCCCAGCTATAACACACGATCGATCCTTCCCAAACTTGACCATAAAGGCAAATATTCATCAAACCTGCCACTGCCTTAAGGATTGCTAGCCAAGGACACAATCTGGCTTTCCTTCCTCTCTCTCTTCTGCCCTCTCTTCCCCTTCCCTCAAACCTGCAAAGAGGGACAAGGTGTAAAGGTCAAATGTAATAGTAGTAGTTATTTATCATGGTTATAAGACTCGTGTGTTTCTTTGTGGACAAGGAAGGAAGGAAGGAAATTTTGGTGAAGAAAAAAAAGAAGAGAGGAAGTTAGAAAATAGTGAATGCGTTGAATAAAGTTTTGTCATGTCTTGGTGTTGTTATTTATTTTTTCTATTTTTTATTTTATGTTTTTTTTTATTTCTATTTTTAAGAAGGATGATATTTGACCCCCATTCAATAGTGAGGTTTAGTAGCTTTTTTTTTTATTATTTGTTTTTTTTTGGGGGGGGGGTTTTGTTCCCAATAAGTAAAGTAGTATAAATAAAATGTGAACTTTATATCCTCTAATGAAAATGGTGAGAACTGGTCTATGAATAACGTGTAGGAAAAAAAAACACCCCCCCACGAAACAAGCTGCGCAGTTTAAAATAACCATTGGCTGGGAGTAAAATATTTGTACCTTTCTTCCCTCCTCTCTCCCCTGCACAATCAGCTTTCTTTCTCCTCCTCTCCCACTCACACACACACACACACACACACACACACACACACACACACACACACACACTGCCTTCTTTCTCCCCCCCTCCCCTCCCTAACACACACTGTCTCTCCCCTCCCCTACATACTCAACCTTCTTTCTTTCCCCTTCCCCTTCCCCTGCACACACAACCTTCTCTCTCTCCTCTCCCTCGCACACCCAGTCTTCTCCCCCTCCCCTCCCCTTCCCTGCCCCCGTGATGAAAATTGCTCCCCCCCCCCTCAGCCCCACGCAGCCCAGCAGACCCATCGCGTGAGTGCACCTCGTCGCACGCTAGATGTCTGTAATTCACAATACTTCATCACAGATTGCACTGTTGCGTCCATGATTATATATAACTGTAATTTCTGAAAAATCAATACTAAGGTTACTTCTACTCTCTCTCTCTCTCTGTCTCACTTAAAAAGGTAGAGAGAGAGAATGAGAGAGAGAGAGAGAGAGAGAGAGAGAGAGAGAGAGAGAGAGAGAGAGAGAGAGAGAGAGAGAGAGAGAGAGAGAGAGAGAGAGAGAGAGATAGAGATAGTATACGCAATACGTACAAAGGTTTTTAATATCACACTCAGAGTCAGTCCTTGTCTTGTCTTGTAACACCGCCGCCGCCCGATGCTTGAAACACTGTTGACGTTAGCAATCAATTCTTATCCACTTTGCTCTATACCATTTACCTTCATATGTGTGTTGGGGTGACGGTGGGGAAGTAGGAGAAGAGACGGAAGGAGGGATAACGGGAGAAGAGAAGTGAGGGAGGAAGGGAAGGAGAGATGGGTTGAGGAGAGATAGGAGGAGGTCGGGGGTTGGGGGGACGTCACTGCCATCCTGACTGTGCTTTTTGGAAACTTAAATTGACATCATAATCGAGTCACTGTTTTGCTCTCCGCGTGTACTCTTGCAAATTTCCTCCGTTTGCTAATGAGACATCGGTAACAATAATTATGGTGGAACCTAATTGTCTCTACTTACGTCAAAGGCTCTTATTTTTTCATCCTAAGGGTTCGACATTTGTAAAGTTGTTTTCAATAATATTCTACTAACTTTTCCGGACGGGGACTTTTCTTTTTGTTCTGTCTCCAGCAAACTTTTCATCGTAACGTAAAAAAGGTTTGTCACGTAAA
>JAXIVD010001387.1:40000-45000 GCA_036785275.1 Cancer borealis | reverse complement strand
GCATGACCTTTGTTCAGAGGAAACCATGCATGCAAAGCTCTTAAAAACTATCACACATACACACACACACGGACAGACACACAGAAAAAGAGAGAGAGAGAGAGAGAGAGAGAGAGAGAGAGAGAGAGAGAGAGAGAGAGAGAGAGAGAGAGAGAGAGAGAGAGAGAGAGAGAGAGAGAGAGAGAGAGAGAGAGAGAGAGAGAGAGAGAGAGAGAGAGAGAGAGAGAGAGAGAGAGAGAGAGTATAAATAGATATATAGATGCAGTACGCACAGACCTTAGAGCTCCCCTGAGACTGTCTGCCCCAAAACCTTTACTCTATTCATTTTCTTGCATCATTTGAAGGACGATGCTGCCAACATAAACTACCATACTGCAGTTAGGACGAGGCAGGGACGATGAACCTACTAAATGTATCGTTTTTCTGTATCTATATTGAGCGAGGAAAGTTTGGAAATATTTAGAAGTCACAAATTCAGCTTCTCAGATTGATAAGTAAACACACGTATACAAATAATAGTTTCTTTGTCATTCTTTAACAACTAAACACACATACAAGTAATATTTCCCTTTGTGTTATTCTTTAAGCTGAAATAAAACCTTCTTTACGTATTATTTGGTTAATCTCTTTTGACCTTTTAGAAGTGTATTATCTCAACTCTCTAAATGGTCTGTATATAAAGACTGCTGTGCCGGTGTGTGAGGTGCGCATTGTGTATGGATGGACTAATGGTTGGGACTCTATTCATACATCATTCTCAAACAGGGTGTCAAGGGTGTATGCTTCATCAATCACACTCGTAGCTGTTGCCATTCCCTCACACTTCTCATCTACTCTCCTTCCTCACCGTTACCTTACCTAGCCTTCCATTCTCTTCCGTGGCACCGCTAGGTTTAGTTTGTATATGTTATTGTGTCTCTTTTCCATCTCTGCCTTTGTGGGAAATTATATTATTGTTATTCTTATTATTTATGTTACTTTTTCCCTTTTGAATGATAGAGTTTGCATTAGTCTGACATCCTCGGTTTTTCCTCCTTTCTGTAATATCACTTCTGGTTCCCAATTCATTTTTCCAGACAAGAGTTTCTGGTCGCTTTAACAATTGCTATTGATCATTTCCTCGTATTAATTTTCTTGATCTCATTTGTTCTATTTTTTTTTTTTACTGTATGCTGAGTAGTTTTTATTTTTATTTTCATCAGACATGTTTTGTGTTTTCAGTGTATGAAAAAATAATGTAGAATTGAAAATTGATATTAAGTGGTATTATTATTATTATTATTATTATTATTATTATTATTATTATTATTATTATTATTATTATTGTTATTATTATTATTATTATTATTATTATTATTATTATTATTATTATTATTATTATTATCACTCATTATTATGAAAGGTAAATTTGGAAATACAACGGTTAAAGGTAACAATATATCGTTTATTCCCATACGATACCGAACAAAATAATATATATATCGTTTAATCTATCGACGCTTAAGGGTTTGTTCATACTAATTTTGCACTTGTTTAAAATAAAATCATTCTCTCTCCTGGTCAAGTACTGTCAGGTGCACGAGTTGGTAGTGAAAATATATAAGCTAGAACTCATGTAGATTATTCGTAAAATTCAGAGGTAGGCGAAGGAAGGAAGGGAGGGTTGGCGGAATTAATACAGCTAAACTTCCAAACTTCAGGATACGAAAAATGTCTCTCTGATAGTCCCCTCATTAAGTGAAGCGGGAAGGGGCGAGCGGTGAGGCAAGGCGAGGTGAGGGGAGGGGAGGAGAGGTGAGGGGAGGGGAGGGGAGGGGAGGTGAGGGGAGGGGAGGGGAGGGGAGCAGAGGTGAGGTAAGGGGAAGGGAGGGGAGGAGAGGTGAAGTGAGATCAGAGTATATTAATAATTTTCTGTCTAACAATATTCTGTTATTATATTAATGTTGGATTGATCTTAGTGTTACATGGTTTGAAAAATTAATAGGGACGATTTGTGTAATTCACTTTGGTCTGGAGGATCATGCGCTGGACGCGTGATCGTCAGTTATTACACTCCTGGAAAGAGCTCAGAACTTTGTGTGTGTGTGTATGTGTGTCTGTGTGTGTGTATGTGTGTGTATGTGTGTGTGTGTGTGTGTGTGTGTGTGTGTGTGTGTGTGTGTGTGTGTGTGTGTGTCTGTGTCTGTGTCTGTGTCTGTGTGTGTGTGTGCGTGTGTGCGTGTGTGTTTGATATGACGAACACCATAATACTGATTACGTATGCTTCGAGTCATTATATTCGTGGCCAATAATGCGTTTTTGTAATGGAAGGAAAAATTATGGTAATGCAGCTAGTGGCCATAATGATTTTACTTGTTGTTGATGTAGTTGTGTTGTTGTTGAGGAAATTATTATATGAAGATGATTATGAACACAGATTTCTAAGGCAATGTGTGTTACTATTAGTTTGGGGCGTGAAGCTCGGTGTATGGTGACGATGGTTCTTAGTACATTTAGAGCTTTAAAAACGCGATCAATGGTGTTTGTATTGAGTGATATTGTTCATGCGATGCGACTCTGTTGATGCTGGTACAATTGAAGGGGTAAACATTAAAAAAAATTTCATTGTGACTTCAAAAAATATAAATGAATGCAAAATTGTGATTAGCTTAATACATGCAACTTTATCATCACTTCTATTGTAGATTTATAACATAAGAAACAAGCATCAGTTTATAGGCGCCATAACGTTTCCTTTATACGTTATTGTAGATGCAAAATAAACAAACGATAATAACACACTCACACTGACTTGGCAAGAACATTTTTACACAATGCCACGAGCAGACGGAGTGGAGGACAGGCAAGCAAAAGGGTGGCAGGGCGGGTGTTCTATACATTACCGCCGCCCTTCCACCACTGCAGTGAAAGTAGTGATGTTAGTGGTGGTTGTGGTGGCGGCCAATAGCAGCAGCAGCGACCTGGAGTTGGTGGTGGTCGGGTCCTAACGTTGCCTGAATAGGAATCAATTTACGGGAATGAATGGAAAGTTTCAGCCTGAGAAATGGAGGTTTGGAGGGATGTGGGAGGCAGCGGGTAGGTGCGTGAGGCCTGCCCGCTATCCTGCAGGCTAGTATGGGGCTGAGTGTAGGGGGAGGCATGCTGCAGGATGGCTCTCCGTTTGAACCGTGCAAGTTCACCCAACTCATTTCATGCAACGAATACCTTAAAGCCGCTTCCTTCTTGTTGTGCCTTCCACCATACCTTTGTTTGGAGAGGTGTGCCGTGCGCGATACCACCACCCTTGCACCTCAAATTGGATCATACAACTATACAGCCACACACACAGTTTACAATATATTCATTCATGCATAAGTATACATATGTAAAATAAAAGTATATTGTGCAGTGTTGTTGGTATTTCTGTGTCTGTCTTTGGTGTGACGTCTTTTTGTCGTTACACCACATATGACACAACACTCCTCTCTGTAGCGTCATGGGTGTGGCTACCTAGTTGTCCAGCGCCTCGTGGGTGCAGCCAGCTCGTGTTGTGCGTCTCAAAGGGAGAGCAGAGCGAGGGGTCAGCTCTTCCTTGTTCTTTCTAGCACAAAAATTATCACAAAGCCACAACTCTGAATTCTGAGTCTCGACCATCCTGCTTCACTGCTTCACTGCTTCACTGCCTCACCTCTAACCAAATACCAAACACACACACACACAGACACACACACACACACACACACACACACACACACACACACACACACACACACACACACACACACACACACACACACACACACACACACACACACACACACACACACACACACGTATTATTCCCATTGTATGTCAAGTCTTCTAGATGCTTGTCCATGCATGTAAGCAAGTATAACGCAACATATTTATTATCAAGTTCCACGAATTCACGAACATTTATTTCACTATCTTCACTGCCGCTTGTATTATATGATCCATTAATATTAGTCAGCTTCCCTCAGCGTCTCTTTAATCGCCTTGCTCTTCTGTTAAGCTATATGCAATACATTCTCCCATATACTGGACCTGTTACACTTCATATTATTTCTGTTAAGTTGTCACATTCTCACCGATCCTTCCTTCTTGTATTGAATGTCTCTCCGTGCGTGCGTGCGTGCGTGCGTGCGTGCGTGCGTGCGTGCCTGCGTGGACATTAAAAAGAATATACAAAATGTAAGTTCCTATAATCCTTCATCTACTTTGCTATTATAGTCACACCTTTCACAGTAACTATAAACAGAAAACAATAACTTATTTCTAGCTTCACATTGATAGTATATATTTATTCATTTCTATGTTCATCATTATCATAATCATATATATATTTTTTTACATTCACGTCATGTGCAACCCTTAACATATTTCCATTTCTATCATATTTATAGTTATTTTTTCATCAATGTTATTCCCGCACCACCTGAGAGACAGAAGAGAAGAGCGCTGCGGCATTAAGCATTGTCACATCCACCGTCCATTTAACAATTTATGTAGAATAATGCATCAAACTGTGAATGCCTTGGGTGTCTCTTTGTGTTTTACCCTCCCAAGTGCCGTCACCACAACACCACCTTCTATCTCACTGCCTCGTGTCACACTCAAGAAAACAAACTAATGAAAGAATGATTAATAAGCAAACATTATCAAACCCAAATATTTTTCTACGGCAACCCAAATTTAGGTTTATGACAGATGCAACTCAACGAGGGTATTTGCCGTTGTGTTCATTCAATGGGGGAAAAAATCACATAGGTACGTAGCTACATTTACCTGTTGGCGTTGATGATTGGAACATGACTGACGGGCCAAAGCTGCTGAAGCCAGAGCCGCATCGCATTCATTGCCTGCATGTTATTTCAACGTTTGATTTGATTTGATTTTTTTTTTCATCGCCATGCACTGAGATTATTTGTATATCTTATTGCGTAAGACTATATTGTAATGATTCTTGATAGTAATACTAATGACGATTATAATAATGATTA
>JAXIVD010001387.1:32500-35000 GCA_036785275.1 Cancer borealis | reverse complement strand
AAAAAAGAAGATATATATAAAAAGAACTACCACACCTTATCAGCATCCTCACTTTACTAAATTTCAACCTCGTATGTATTTCAACCATTCCGCCTCGATGCAGGAAGCTCACCGCTATATCGTGTTAATCCTACGCGTCGCAAGCCTTAATTGGTGATTTCTCTTGGCCACCAACACAACGCAGAGCCTTCCGTGACGGTGACGGGGGAACGCAAGCTTAGGTGTGGCGGGCAAAAACAAGGCATAGGAGTGTCAGTGGTCTTGCAGCACACACACAGGCACACACAAGCACGCACACACGCGCACACACACACACACACACACACACACACACACACACACACACACACACACACACACACACACACACACACACACACACACACACACACACACACACACACACACACACACACACACACACACACACACTTGCTTGAAATCATGCCTCATTATTTATATATATGTGTGTGTATGTTTTCTTTGTCTTATTTATAATTTGTTGTCTTTTCACTTCATGTTTAATGGATTAGAGTTCAAAACACCATGAATATTAATGCTGTGAATTCAGAACAACTAGAAAAGTTATCAACGTTCTTCCAACTGGAATATTTGATAGAAAATATGCAAACTGCAAAATGTAGAAAAATGATAAATGAACAATAAATAGAATAAATGAAAATTAAATAAGAAATAATTTAAGAAAATATAACACAGGCGACTTTGAGCTTTATGGAAAAGGTATAAATGTAATAATATAGAAAAATATGATCTAAAAAAAATATATATATTTAATAGAAAAAAGTAATCTCTTTAGTCAACAATAAATCTATTTACAGTTTCATTATATTTCACTTTACCCATTGCAAGTGTTCTTTAATGTTTTATTTTACTTATTATTTGAATATACGAATGTTACTTTCCTTTACATATTACAGTCCAACAAAATAAGGCTTACTGGCATGTACTTGGCTTATGTTAGTTAATGCGGCGTCCTTCAGGCTAAATATAACACTGATTGGTATCAAATTCAGTATCGTAGCAGCGGGTCGAGTATCAAATTAATGTGACGTGATCATAGGAGAGACTCAGGTGTACCCGAGCCATGATTCTTGGGCTGTGATGACACCTTATGTAATGCAGAGGAAAGAAAGGCTTGCAGGACACGTGATTCTTATTCGTGTAGGTTATTGAATATTAGTATGTCCTTGATTATATATCCTCACAAAGGGGTGCTTGTATCATGCACTGTGAGAGTTTGGTGCACACTTAGGTCACTAATACGTGCGTGCACTGCGTATATGCACAGTCTATATGCATTCCTTTTTTATTTCGCATCAGCTCACTCATTTGTTTTAGTCTTTTCTATTCTTAGCACAACGGTCATGGCTTTGTGTGTATTTTATGTATAATCCTTGAACTAAAAAGAAAAAAAAACGAAGAAAAGGTTAAGTCATCAGCTGTCCCTGTCATTACCTTCCTTCAAAAACATGTCACGTTCTCTGTCCTTATGTCTTTCACAGTTATGTTTTATTATAATTTTTTCGTCACTACCCAACACTATGCATGCCGACTATCCCTTTCCCTCACTTTATATCCCCTGCTATAATCTTCTTAAAACGTCATTGGCCTTGTGAGTGCCTTCCACACACGGTATTACTCACGCCAGGAAAGATAAGGCGCTGCGGTTAACATGCAACTCTGTGCTTCTACTTGAGTGGTCCTTTCCTATTCCAGCTGCGTTGACGTGGAAACTGCCGACCCAGCATGCACTTCTCCCCTCCTTGTCTCGCCGGAAATCTGGCAACCTGCAGACAACTTTAAACATAATATCAGTGCTTGCTTGCTTGCCTCTTTGTTTGCTTGCTTTCTCTCTCTCTCTCTCTCTCTCTCTCTCTCTCTCTCTCTCTCTCTCTCTCTCTCTCTCTCTCTCTCTCTCTCTCTCTCTCTCTCTCTTTCTCTCTTTCTCTCTTTCTCTCTCTCCCTCTCCCTCTCCTTTCCCACAACTTTGTGATACACTTAGCCAAGCTGGTTAACTTAACAGCCATCTTTTCCACAGGTGAAGGTCGGAGTGAGTCTGGCTACATGCAAGCTTTGTATTTACCTCTAAAAGCCAAAAACCACACAGACACACACACAAGAAAAAAAAATGCATGAGGTTTTTCCTTCACGAATTTTGAGTTGAGTATTTGATTCCTGAATGGCTGTGTCCGTAGAGTTTCACGAGATTTACACCAAGAAGCAGTAGGCGTAGTTGGCGTACCGGTGCCTACCACAACATCAGGGAATTGAGTTATATCATTGTTGTGTTTCATTTTCTATGTCACGAATCATTCCCTATGCATTGCAAGCCAAAGATATAGAGGTATAGTGAAATTTGGATGCAGTTGCTTTAGAGTATAAAGTGTATAATATCTCCCTAAGTTTCATTATGTTTGTTTCTTCCAGTCAAGTTTTTTGGCTTGGTTTTCCCCTTTCCACACACGTTCCTGATATCTGT
>JAXIVD010001387.1:27500-30000 GCA_036785275.1 Cancer borealis | reverse complement strand
GAGCTAAGAACACTGGATGCGACGTGGAGGGTGTGAGAGCGTTAGACTCAGAATAGGATCACAAGTCCACTGAATAGACCAATTAGACGATCTGTGATAGAGTAGTTCTTGTTCATTTGTTATACTGTTCATGGTTGTGAAGTGAAGAGAAAACCTGCGTCACTAATTCATTTATTTATTCATTCCAAGTTATGTATTGATGTTGCTGATGAAGGAAATATTTTTGTATAGAGATGTTACTGAAATGAACATGTGTAGTGTTCTGTTTGTTATTCTATTGATATGCAGACACGTGTGTGGTGTTACAGAGGTGTCGGGCGTCTTGACTTGATGCTCAGAATAAAAAAACGTGAAAGCTTCGGCGTAGCGATGTAACACAACTTGTCCTATCACAATACTGAACGCATGACATGGCAATGATGTCCAACGAAGGGATGATTGATGCCAAACTAATGCACAACCTGACATCTAACCTAACCTAACCTGACTTGACATCTAACCTACCGTAACCTAACAGCAAAGATATCCACTACTTATAATACTTTAAGAAATATTTGTGAATGAAGGAAAAAATAAATTATTTTTATACTTTATTCATTGGAAAATTTAAAAACTACTGAGAAGGCTGTTTGTCCTGTGCTGAAGGTAACGATGGGCTGCACAGAGCTTCGTAGACAGGCAGCTAACAAGTCTTCCTGCCCTGTCCAGCCGCTGACGAAGGGCTCACCATAATCACGAGGCGTCAAGAATGTGTCCCACACCTCAGGACTGAAGAGGGAAAGTTTGCAGGCGATGGCAGTGCGAGGCCGGGGAGGTGAGGGAAAGTGTGTACGTGGAGGCATCCGGGGCGTGTATGGCTGTGAGAAAAAAATGTCTTGATCTTTCAGCCAGTGGTGCCGAGGGTCGTGTGAAGGGCGTAACCACAACCACAACCACAATCACAACCACCCTCTCACCACTCACCACGTAACAACACTGGATAAAAAAAGAGAAAACTAATTAATGGTATAATCAATATTGAACTAAGCTTATTCAGCTGAACAGTATGTAGGCTTAAACTTATTCAAATGATTTCAACTTCGTAAAAAGGTTGATATTACTTATTTAATTGCAGGTTTTTAATTATTGAAATGTGTACTTGAGTGTGTTTGTGTACGTGAGTGTGTATATATGTGTGTGGGTGTATGTAGGTGTGAGTGAGTGAGTGATAGGGAGACAATCTGCCAACTATGAGAAACTTGGTCTCCGCCTGTGACGTCATCAATCATTCATAGCTCCAGACCTAACACTATCCAGGAGGTCTCGTTACGTCATGCTGACTGACACGGGACGATCTGTTTGTTGTACTTCTAAAGGGTTTTCATTTTACTAACCTGGACCCGCTCAGTCTGGCGTGGGGGGAAGATGGACTAAGTGGTGGTGTTGTTGTTCTCTTTAATATGGCGTTTTATATTGTTTGCCTTTGATGTAGCTTCGTCACATTACTGGGGGAATGTCAAATTATTGTTGTTACTGTTGTTGGTGTTTGTATCAATGCATTTGTTGTTGCTGGTGTTGTTATTATTATTGTTATTGTTACTATTATTATTATCATTATTATCATTATTACTATTATTATTATGACTTATTATTATTATTATTATTATTATTATTATTATTATTATTATTATTATTATTAGTAGTAGTAGTAGTAGTAGTAGTAGTAATAGTAGTAGTACTAACAGTAGCAGTGGTAGTAGAAGCAGCAATAGTAGTAGTAAAAGTAATAGTAATAGTGATAGTAATAAAAATCATATCAATGATAATAATAATAGTAATTATAATAATAATAATAATTATAATAATAATAATAATTATAATAATATCAAAGAGTTGGTAACAATTGGAGCGCAAAGCTGAAACTATACATATTTTTTCATATGACGAACGTGGGGTGTGGAAAATTGCTTTGCATTTTAATAGTTATGCTAATATTTGTTTTAATATTTGAAATATTGATAGTAATGATGATAATGATAATAATAATGATAATAATAATGATAATAATAACTAATTATAATAATAATAATAACTAATTATAGAAATATTAGTAATGATAATGTATATATTTCCTTATATTCCTTCGCCTCTTTACCCATCAAGGTGTGGCATACATCCCTCCCCTACACGCCCTTCAACCCATAACTACTCTCATGAAGGTAGTTCCACCCATGGAGTCTCATCCTATTTTCTCTTTTGAATAATCGAGGCATAATTTAGACGGAAAGTTAATATTTCCACACCAGCTAAACGAGAATATATAACGTAGTCTGGAGTCAACGTCCTTGGTTTGAGGCAGGTCAGTGAACGTGGCTGCCTCTCCCCCTCCCTCCTCCTCACACACACACCAGCGGGGCCAGACCAAGGAGGGATAGGGTTGGCAGAGGCCACACAC
Organism: Cancer borealis; assembly: GCA_036785275.1. Taxonomy (NCBI): domain Eukaryota; kingdom Metazoa; phylum Arthropoda; class Malacostraca; order Decapoda; family Cancridae; genus Cancer; species Cancer borealis. Next base: position 27,566 of record JAXIVD010001387.1, on the reverse strand, counting down.
ACACTATTTATTTAGTTGAGTTTAATAATGAAAGTGATGGTTTCTTTATTCAATTGGACTGGACAG
>JAXIVD010001387.1:20000-22500 GCA_036785275.1 Cancer borealis | reverse complement strand
CATTGATATTATCAAATCCTGTAATTATCTTGAACATTTCAATTAAATCTCCTCTCATCCTTCGTTTTTCGAGGCTGAATAAGTTTAATTCTTTAAGTCTTTCTTCATAAGGTTTATTTCTCAGCCTTGGAATAATTTTCGTTATTCTACGCTGGACTCTTTCCAGTTTGTCAATGTCCTTTCTGTAATATGGGGACCAGAACTGTACGCAATATTCAAGATGAGGTCGTACTAGTGAATTATGCAGTTTTAATATGACTTTTTCTGATTTATTTTCGAAAGTACGCCCAATAAAGCCGACCAATCTGTTAGCGGTTTTAACTACCTCTGAGCAATGCTGACTGGGTTTTAAATCGCTTGATATTGTGATTCCTTCATCTTTTTTCTTGTTCACTGCAGAAAGTAGTTTTCCATTCATTTGGTACTGAACGTGATCATTATTTCTTCCGATATGTAGTACCTTACATTTATCAACGTTAAATTTCATTTGCCATTTATTGGCCCAAAACGTTAGTCGATCAAGGTCTGATTGTAAGACTTCTCTGTCACTTGTCGAAGTTACTTTACTGGCAATTTTCGTATCGTCAGCGAATTTTGATATTTTGCATGAGATCCCATCATCTATGTCATTAACATATATCAGAAACATAATAGGGCCAAGTACTGAACCCTGTGGTACGCCACTTTTTACGTTTAACCATTGAGAGGAGACACCGTTTAAGACTACTCTCTGTTTACGTTCAGAGAGCCAGTCCTGAAGCCAATTGTAGATGCTACCAGAGATACCGTGAGTCTTTAGTTTGTTAAGCAATCGTTGATGGGGAACTTTATCAAAGGCCTTTTGAAAATCCAGATGTATGATATCTACTGCTCTGCTTTCATCGTACGTGTCAAAAACATTGTAAAAGAAGTCTAATAAGTTAGTTAGACATGAACGTTTATTACGGAAACCATGTTGTGAGGGTTTAATTATATCATTGTCTTCAAGGAATTTCACCATATTGTCACGAATGATTGTCTCCATTAATTTACATACTACTGACGTCAGACTGATTGGCCTATAATTTCCGGGTTGTGACTTGTCTCCTTTTTTGAAGATTGGGGTTACATTAGCACGTTTCCAATCTGATGGAACTTTACCAATCCTTAAGGATTTATTGAATATGATTGCAAGCGGTTTACTGATCTGATGCTTGACCTCTTTCAAGATTTTCGTGGAAATTTTATCTGGTCCAGGGGTTTTATTAGTTTTCATCTTATCGATTTTTTGTTCAACGTCATTTTCTACGATGAGTAAATAATTTAAGACGTTTTCGGTTTTTCTAGTCTCGAGTGGTTGAAACGATGAACAATCCTCTTCTGTAAATACGGATGCAAAAAAGTTGTTTAGGATTGTAGCCATTTCATTTTCGTCGTTTGTGTGATTTCCTTGTCCTTTAGTAAGTGGACCGATATTACAGGTAAGGGCTTTTTTACTCTTAACAAAACTATAAAATTCTTTAGGATTAGATTTACATGATTCCGCTATATATTCTTCAAGGTTATTCTTGCTGCGCTTTATTAGTCTCTTTGTTTCGCGACGAACTCTGTCAAACTCAACTTTGTCATCTTGGTTTTTAGTTGATATATACTTATCGTACGCGTGTTTTTTGAGAGAGAGGCTGTTTTTTATCTCATCGTTCCACCATTTTGGTTTATTCTTCCTTGCTGAACGTCTGTAACGATACGGTACACATACTCTAATAGCTTCGTTCAGCTTTGTGGTAAAGGAGGAGGAGGAGGAGGAGGAGGAGGAGGAGGAGGAGGAGGAGGAGGAGGAGGAGGAGGAGGAGGAGGAGGAGCCCCGTCTTAGGCATGGAGGCGTGGGAAGCGAGACTGGGGAATGTTTTCAGAGTGATAATGACAAAGGTAAATTCACAAGTGTATGTTTGAAGACAAAACAAAAACGAATTTGAAACAATGAAAAACCAAGATGAAGCATGAGAAAGAAAGGCTTCAGTTTGTGTCAACAGAATAATGTTTCCCGACCACTGACCGGAATTAGCGTAATAATCGATGCTAATTCTGCAATGTTAGTGAAATGTCAACCCGGAGGAAAGAAAATTCTGCCTGCATGACAGTTGAAAAGACAAGTTTTTTTTTTAGAGTCGCTGCACCCACACGATCTCAGGACCGTTTATATCTTTAACAGTTGTAGTGAAGAAGGTGAAATAAAAACAATAGTGTGTCTGGTTCACCAACACATAATATTTTCCCCAAGTACTCTGAGTTACGACACAATTAATTATGGGTCCTTGTTTGTACTCGTAACATAACCATTTCATATCCTTTGTATGAAAACATTATTAACTGAATTTTTTTTTTTATGTATTCATGATATTTTTGTCGGGGGTGAGTTTTTAGGTTTTTTTTTGTATGTAATATTATTTTTTCCAATGATCTGCTAACCATTTAATTTCTTTTTGCAGGTGAGTGTACATTCGCGGGGCAGGACGAGCTG
>JAXIVD010001387.1:10000-15000 GCA_036785275.1 Cancer borealis | reverse complement strand
ATACGTGGACCTGAATAAGTAATGTTTGTATCTAGTGTGTCCCTCAACACGTGCTGTTTGTACCTGACTACCTGTGCTTGAATATTCAGCTTGAAGAAGTAACAAGGAGTGATTTTCCAGTGTTTCTTTGGGCTTGAGTGGGAAACCAGTGTCTTTTCAAAGCCTTAAAATCAGTGCACGAACCACCTAGAAATCTGAAAGAGCCAAAAAAAACCATATCATTGCACTCAAACGTCAGCAGTCAGTCAGTCAGTCTTGCCTCGTGTGTGACACTAGCTAGACAAAGGCGTTATGGCGTCAGTGTTATTAGATTCACCTCATTCAGTGAGACACATGACAGTCACGTACTAACACGATAAGGCTGTCTCAAAGTACGGCGTGTTGTGAGGTTTTCCTGAGGCACCGTAACTATGTCAAGGATAAAAACTACGTACAGGATACATGGAACAAGGAATGGTGGAAGAAGTGAGGGAAAAAGAGTAGATGAAATAGGAATTGAGGGAAAAAGTATGTATGTGTGTATGTAAGAGAACTTTTAAGAGAGTATAGAGAATGATTGTCTTGAGGACCATGTATGTATCAGGAAGTAAGTGTAATGTCTGAGTCCAACATCACCTACCAAACAAACCCAACCAGAAATAATACGCCATCCAGACAGTAATATCGCTACAAACTGAGAGATAAAAATTGTGTTCCGATCATAGGAAAGACTAAACAAAACTTTCCTTTTTCTCTCTACGCGGAAGACGAAACAGCAAACCAAGGCAAAATTACACGAGCTGAAAGAAAAGTAAAACATTCACTTTTGTGCCGGAAGGTCAAACAGGTAAAGATGGAAGGGTTAACGCACCTGTATTAAGCTGGGAAGAAAGCTGGGTTCATCCTCGACCGGCCAGTGGATGAGCTACGTGTGTTCCTTGGTATCTGATTAAGCTTCACAAAGAGGGAAAGGAAAGAGCTCATTAGGGGAAGGATATCAAGGTTGAAATTGGATAGAAAACATTGCTTCTCCGCCTTATTGCCAAGATCAAAGCCTCAAAAAAGTGGAAGCGGCAGCGTTATGTTGTAGATGAGGGTTGAAACTGGATGGTTTGACGTTGGATTAGAATAAAACTTTAGGCATAGTCAGCCAGTCAGTCAGTCAGTCAGTCAGTCAGTCAGTCATACAGGCTGACTTACTTACTTTCTGCCACAGTGAACTATTTATTCTCGTCATAAAGAATCCTGTAAATAGAGTGATGTGGGAGTATGTTTTATTATTATTTATTGTTATTTCTATTTATAGTGTGATGTGATGAACTTGTGGGATTGTCTTTTTGTAAGATTAAGTCAAGCTGCTTCACCAAAACCATCATTATAGAAGAAAAATACCACCCATGTATGTTTTTGTGTCTCTAATGATCTTTTTTTTATCTTTCTATATATATCTATACACTCTGGCTTGTTTGTCTATTTCTGTAAAGATAATGATCAATAATTTTCAAACTTTGTACACAGACTTTACCATCCTCTCTGCATCACACTCACATCCCTGCTCCCACGGCCTCACACACCCCTACACCTCACTACACATCCCTTCCAGGTACACTCAATCATTAGTGAGTTGCGCAAACAAGTGACACGCGACCCTCGTCCTTCTTCACCTGACTTGTGCGTACCCTGTCACCTTGGACACTCATTTCCCACGCTGGCTGGCATCTGTTCTCTCTGTCCCTCTCGCCGCTCTGTTCTTCTCCCCTTCTCTCCCTCTGCGACCTAGGCTGCCTAACACCACCTCATCCCAACATGACATTCCGTAATCAGGTTTACTCGGGTATACCCAGTGGATAGGCGTCACTATTATTTTTTTTGTATTTTCATGTAAAGGTTGACGTGTCGAGGTTAGAACAGCAGAGGACAAGAGTGGGTTTTATTTAATTTTATATTGAGGTTGTGAGAAGGGTAAGAATGGATAATTTCGCCATTTAGCACTTTTAAAAGGTAGTTAAGTGGACAATGATGGACAAGTTCTGATGCAAGGCAAGCTAAGCCACATAGAGGATTAAATTCTGTGATGTCTGTCTATGTGAAGGAGTTGAATACATTCCCTGTTTGATCAATGCGTCACGGAAAGACCAGGACGAGGCGCCTGTTATGAACACCCACCACCACTCCCTCGATGTTTTGTCATCACTTAAATTTGCATCGGAAATCACCTTTTGCTCCTGACGAAATATGAACTATTGTTGTATGTTGAAACCTTTCACATTCAATACATTTATATGCAAAATGTTATCAATTGTTCCTAAATGTATTTCTAAATTCATTCATCTCAACAAACAATGTTTCGGCATGAACTAAGGTGTTTTTCCATAACAAATATTACTTCAGGAGGCGAGACACGCTGATAGAAATGGTGTTTGCTCATAGAAACCTTGCTTGATAGTGACTTTAGGCTTTGTGTAGACGACGTAATCCTTGCTTGTTGTGACGAGGACGTGTGTTCATGGTGGCGTCACTCCTTGAAGGTCTAGACTACCTTCAGAGATGCGTCTTGGCTTATGATGCAAATATCTATTATACATGTCATTGACTTTTATTTTATGCTATTGGAGAACCGGACAAGGTCATAAAAAAATGATATAAAAAAGCCCATTTAATTGCCGGTTCCATAAAGAAAATAGAGTAACAAAAAGGGATGCCAAATGAATGTTGCAGTGTCTTGATACTCCTCTCTTAAAGGAGTTCAAATCGTACACGTGTCACCGTTCCGACTTTGTTGTATGCGTATATAATTATTTTTTTGTAAAGTATGTCACAATTGGCCTTATTGTTGCATTGGTTGAGGTGTTTGCTTCTATTGATGATTGGAATTGTTTACTTTAGTGTACATGTTTATTTTTTATGTATATATGATGCAAAATAAATAGGATTCTCTCTATTACATGGCGTGAAAGTATTGTTTTATATATTTGATTTAACCAACTTGTATGTACACCTGGTTGTGCTGGCTTGTAATAATAATAATAATAATAATAATAATAATAATAATAATAATAATAATAATAATAATAATCATAATAATAGAAATGATAATAATAACAACCATTATTAAAATTATCATTATCATTACATTACTATCACTTTATTATTAACAGTAGCAGCATCATATTCATTACTGTTATTATTTATTTATCTATTTTCACATTGAGGATGGTGAGCGCAGCCAGATTTATAGTGTTTTAGTGAAGCGTGATGTGTTGTGTTGTGTTGTGTGTGTGTTGTGCTGGGTGTGTGTTGTGTGTGTGTGTGTTGTGTTGTGTTGTGTTGTGTTGTGTTGTGTTGTGTTGTGTTGTGTTGTGTTGTGTTGTGTTGTGTTGTGTTGTGTTGTGTTTGCGTTTGCGTTGATGCTGGACTCGTGGTGTGTTGGCTTGGGTGTGTCTGCATGTGTTACACTGATAGCAACACGACAACGAGCACACAAATTGGTCTCTCACTGTCACTGAAAGAGGACAACGCTTTTCTTACCCAATACATGGTTGTGTGTGTGTGTGTGTGTGTGTGTGTGTGTGTGTGTGTGTGTGTGTGTGTGTGTGTGTGTGCGTGTGCGTGTGCGTGTGTGTTTAGCTGCTTGCATATTCACCCTCCCTCCCATCACCTCAACCAAACAGGTCCACTCAGGTGATATTTACTACAGTTTACGTTTAGGTCAGTGTAGTGTAAGTAGAGGTCATTCAAGGTGCTGTTAAGGTCATGGCTACTTTAGGAAGGTCAAGATTAATTTTTTCTTCCATGTGATATGTCTTTATGTTATCTAGTTTGTACATGTTTATAGCTGTGTCTGCTTATTTATATTATTTAATGATGTTTAAATGCAGGCAGGTCATAAAGACATTAAAACAGGTTACCATGCCTAAATATGTGTGTGTGTGTGTGTGTGTGTGTGTGTGTGTGTGTGTGTGTGTGTGTGTGTGTGTGTGTGTGTGTGTGTGCGTGTGTGTGTGTGTGTGTGTGTGTGTGTGTGTATGCGTGCGTGTGCGTGTGTGTGTATGTGTGGGGTGAAGGGTGAAGGGGGGGGTGTGAGGGGAAGAGAGTGAGGGTGAACCACGTCAATATTCAGGGAAAAAGGGGACATAGAGGACGGCCTCGGTGACTGATGAGGTGTGTAATTGAGTTACTGCTCTCTCTCTCTCTCTCTCTCTCTCTCTCTCTCTCTCTCTCTCTCTCTCTCTCTCTCTCTCTCTCTCTCTCTCTCTCTCTCTCTCTCTCTCTCTCTCTGCCTTCTATTTATCTATACACAGAAACACATTTATTTTGACATAATCTCACCCTCTTGCTTCCTGTGACTTCAATTAAAAATAAAATTTCGAAAGCTGTTCAGAGTGAAAAAAAAAATTATACATTATACAAAATTTTTTTTTATTATATATTTATTTATTGCCTATTTACGTTCACCCAAGTTATTTTCTATATATACCATTTATTGTAATCCGTAGCGTTAATTCGTTATTTATGAGGTATTTTCGGTGTTAGTAACGGCCATGGGCGCTGCGGTGCTGGAAATGATGGTTTCATTTAGATGCAAATGATGCCAAATCCAGAACGCAACAGGTCGGTAAGTGGCAGTCACCTGAAGGTCAGACAGACACACAGACAGACAGACAGACAGACTGGTGGCGCGGGCTGGACCACTGACTCACCCAGCGGAGGGATGGTTAGAGTGGAGGAGGGGAGAGGTAGGAGGCAGGGTGATGGTTGTGGTGGTGGTGATGGTGGTGGTACGTTGCGTGCAGACAGATGTGAAGGGAAGGTTTGGTTTGGTGATGAGAGAAGAGAAGAGAAGGGAAAAGAGAGTAGAATAGTAAGGGAAGAAGGAAGTGAAAAGAGCGAAGAGGGAGAAAAGAAAAAGAAGATTAGAAAAGAGAAGAGAAGAGAAGAGAAGAGAAGAGAAGAGAAGAGGAGAGGGAAGAGAGGAGAGAAAAAGAATAAGGGAAGAAGAGAACAAAAAGAAAAGAAAAGAG
>JAXIVD010001387.1:0-5000 GCA_036785275.1 Cancer borealis | reverse complement strand
TTGTAGGTTATAAAACAGCACACACACACACACACACACACACACACACACACACACACACACACACACACACACACACACACACACACACACACACACACACACACACTATTAACACTTGCGTTTATCTATGTCTAGCCTCTGGAAATGAAAGCATAACGGTCCTACATCTCCATTGGTTTACTTATTCATTGCTTTTATAAGAAATTGATGTTAATATTTACGTTGATGTCACGAGTTTGAGGATGGTTTATACTTTTTTGGAACTCTCTTTCGGTCCCAATTATGGTCTTCAAAGAAAGTTGTTATCGCTAGTCCCTGAGGAGAGGTAGAGCAGCTTGCAACACGCCCGCCACACACCCTCTACCAAGCACTGCAAGCACACGGGTGGCATCTCAAGCTAATAAGAATGGATTAAACCGGGTTATTTTAGTGCTAGTTTAAGTACATGCTAATCGTACAAGATTATGGTTTGGTTGAAAACGAAATTCTTGTTAATACTCTAAGTAGGATAGGATAGGATTCACACCTTCATTGTTTGTACTGAGTGGTAGTTTTCGTCACCACACACCACACACCACACACAACATACCACATAAGTAAACAGTGACACCATCATCTCTTTCATACAAGCCGTAGTGTAGTGCTCCCTAGCGGTAGTATCATTTACTCTCTCACTGATTGCCGGTACGTAATTAATCTTAGGTTGAAATTAGGTGGCGGTCTTTTTACCAACGCGGTGATATTTTAGCCGCAAAGTAAAGAAGTGAGTGCTTTAAATTTCTGATAATCGGTCCTTAGAGACGTGGAGTTTTCTAGAGTGAATCCCAGGATCGTTCGGGTGTAAACAGAGGCGTCGGGTAAGTAGCACATTGGGGTTTGTTGTGTAAATGTTGTTGGTGTTGTTGTTGGTTGTGGTGGCGAGGGTGGTAGGTGGGTGGTTGAGTGGTGGTGGTGGTGGTGGTGGTGTAGGGTCGGCTGTGTGCTTGTGTTCCGGCCTTGTCTTGTGGGGAGAATAGACAGACCCCTTTGTGCCTCTTGTTTTGTAGTTTTTTTTTTTATCATGAGGTCATTCGCTTTGTTCTGGCTCCCTCCTGCCTCTGTCCAGTCCATATTTTTAGGGATATTAATTTATAGAATGCATTTATTTGTTTTATTTGATGTTACGTACATACACGGTTACACAGACTTACACACACACACACACACACACACACACACACACACACACACACACACACACACACACAGACACAGACACAGACACACACACACACACACACACACACACACACACACACACACACACACACACACACACACACACACACACACAGTTTATTCCCGCCACCGCCTCGCCAACAATATACTCCGGCACGTTAATAAATCACTGGACACAAGTTGTTTGTTTTTCAGATAACGGAGGCAACCTGTTCTCGCAGATTGCTTGGATTACTTTTATGTTCTTGCGCAGGTGAAGTTTTTTTTTATATATACATTCAAGCGAAACATACCAAAGCAACAAACATTTAGTAAAAGAAGTCTGTCTGGTGGTCACTTTTAAGTAGAAAATTGTAAACAGTTATTTTCTTTCTTGTACGCTGTTAGTGATGGACAGATCAGTTTAATCAGGTTTTGGTTCCCATAGATAGTTTATTTCGTGTAGTAGGTGTCGATGTGTTATACAGAATTTAGGTTTGATGTGTGTGCATTCGATTAAGTTTTTATTTTTAACCAAATTAATCATGTCCACTCAGCTGATGCGTCGTAGCAATCGTGGTTTTGGAAGATACAATATGTGTTTCATTAGCTGCATATATATATTTTTTAACACCTAATATTTACTGCAAATAACATATGTGCTCTCCAAAGTAATTTTTCTAGTTTTTATTTCGTTGATATACACGTATACATATAATCGTGTACACATATACGATAATGTAGATGTCATAGGATTATTAACTGTACGTGTGCTTCGTTCATTAGTTCACTGTGCATCAAATGAGGGAAAGAAGTATAGTACTAGTATACCCTTGTTGATGCGAAAACATATAATACTCCTATAGAAAATTAAAGATTTATTTTATGAATTGTTGTGTATGTTTCCTGATGATCCCATTGTAATCAGGTAATTGAGTTCACTTAAATGTTAAAAGTACACTCAATATATACGACAACATTAAACGTAGCTACATTTATTTACATTTCCACACACACTTTCTTTCTTCTTTTGAGGAAAACAAAAATATTCTCCATTAATTCATCTAAATATATATATTTATATATATATATATATATATATATATATATATATATATATATATATATATATATATATGTATATATATATATATATATATATATATATATATATATATATGTATATATATATATATATATATATATATATATATATATATATATATATATATATATATATATATATATATATATATATATATATATATACATATACATATACATATATATATACATAATATTTTCTCCCTTTATCTGCACCGGATCAACTAAAGGAGATTGATGCTCTTACAGACTCACACTGAGCTGCTCATATATAAAACATAAATATATAAACTATAGAACATATTTATTTTCAAGCTAAGTATTTTTACTTTCACGGTTGCAGCTCACAGAGGAAATAAATAATCATGGGTATAAATAAGTTGGTAAAGTTTGGTTCACACGAGAAAGAGAGAAAGAAAGGAGGCGTTCTAGCTTGTAACGCAATACTGGCCACCTCTTTCCACAATGTTCCCGTGAAGGCGGTGGTTTATTTGGACGTGTGGAACCGCGTGGGACCTGGGTTTAGTATTTTAAGACGGACCATAATACATGGAATATTGCAAGAAAGCTGAAACTTACTCATACATGTGAAGGCAAGAGATGAACCATTGTCTGACTGCCTCGTTCTTGTCTCCTTTAAGTATATATTTTAGATCTGTATGATAGCGTCAGTTTTAGTTCATGGTAATAGTGAATCTCGTATAGATCTGCATGATAGAGAGAATTTTAATTAATTCTAGCAGTGAATCTCTTTTGGTGATGATGATGACGATTGGTCATTTCTATTTAATACTCGTACATTATCATTAACTGATTTGTGATTAAATTAGGCCAGTGTAGGGTGGATTTGGAGAGAGAGAAGACCGGCCTATTCGCCTCACTGCTGCTGTTGTTGATGCTGCTGTGTGATCTGTGGATAGCTGTCATAAGAACATAAGAAAACAAGGAGACTGCAAAAGGCCAGTTGATCTACACAAGGCAGCTCCTGTTCACATAACACTTACCATCTGTTTTCTTCATCCATTGTGTAGTTCTTAGTGTTTTGTTATGCGTTGAACTCTCGGTAAGTATCCTGGCTATGCATAGATTAGTGGTTTGTTTTTTCTTTTTTCCAGTCCACTGTTTAAGGTTGTCGAAGTGGTGATGTTATGATTAATGTTCTTTGTTCTTCACGTGTTCAAGATCATATGATTCAGAACGTACTTGATTGTCTTGCTTTATTGCACGTGTTGGTGTTATCCTGTTTGTCACTGTGTAACGGAACTTTGTGTCTTTATTATTTTAGGGTTAATTTAAGGTGATGTGAGTTTTGTTGACCTTGAAGTGTCACGTCAATAAAAGGATGCGAGGCAGCCAACCTGTCGACCTTATACTTGGCCTCGCAAAATGAAATTCCTTCGGCATCGCCCATTTAATGAAGGTGTGTGTGTGTGTGTGTGTGTGTGTGTGTGTGTGTGTGTGTGTGTGTGTGTGTGTGTGTGTGTGTGTGTGTGTGTGTGTGTGTGTGTGTGTGTGTGGTGAAGTGAAGTGGTGAGGTATCATTGGTCGTGGGGTCGTTATGTGGTAGGGTGGTAGTGTGGTTGTGTGGTAGGGTGGTAGTGTGGTTGTGTGGTAGGGTGGTAGTGTTGTTGTGTGGTAGGGTGGTAGTGTGGTTGTGTGGTAGGGTAGTAGTGTGGTTGTGTGGTAGGGTGGTAGTGTGGTAAGGTAGGCCAGCATAATATTGGAAATGTTTTAATGGCGGGCTGAGGGGCGGGACGATATTGTATGATATCAGTGATGATGGCCAACGACGAAGTAATTACGCTTATTATACAACACGGACAATATGTGACCAGTAATGCCCTCAAGACCAACTCTGCCGCACGCATTATTACAACAAACTGCCGCTGGCCACCATTAACTAATTGTGTATTATGAAACGCCCACATCGTAATGACACTGCATACCTCCACTCTAAACACGCCCATGTGTGTGTGTATATGTATGTATGTATGTGTCTTTTTATTGCCTTCACTGGTTTGCGACACTACAAGGAGGAAGCTGGGATGTCATGCCTGTATTGTAGGACGACTAAGAGAGATTGATTATGATTGATATGTGGTGAAAATGACCGTCAATTCTCCCTTTTATACTGTACGATTCTATATAGTAAAAATAATGATACTAAAAATGAACAAATTATAATAGATTAAGGCTTTTACTTCTGTTACATTTTCCCCTTTTCTTGTTTTTGTTCTTGATCTTGTTCTTGTTCTTTTTTTATTAATAGATTGGAGTTGACCTGTACGAGTAGGAAGGAGTCTGGATACTGTTGTCTGATGTGTTATTGACCATAAATTTTGTCATAAAGACCTTGACATAAAACCATTTTCGTGTAGTCCCATATTAAGAGCAACAGCTGTTGTCAGACTTTCAGCCACCTCAACCTTTCTCTCTTTTTCTCTCTTTATCTCTCTCTCTCTCTCTCTCTCTCTCTCTCTCTCTCTCTCTCTCTCTCTCTCTCTCTCTCTCTCTCTCTCTCTCTCTCTCTCTCTCTCTCTCTCTCTCTCTCTTTCTCTTTCTCTCTGTTTGCACATAATTGCCTCTCGCTGCTGTGAATATCTTGTCACAAAAAGTCCTTGTAGTGAATAACAAACATTTAACTTCACCATTAGAGGAAAAGTGTTTTCTGGCGTGTGTGTGGCGACGTGATGGTG
>JAXIVD010001386.1:15000-88609 GCA_036785275.1 Cancer borealis | reverse complement strand
ATACCAAGAAAGTCTCTCCATGCCTAATGAGTAATGAGTAAATTACAAATAAGTTAAAACATTTTGGCTTGAAAAATGAGAGAAAAAAATGAAAGTGAGAGAGAAGTCGAGACATTTTCCTCTATATCTCCATCACCGGAGGAAAGGGAGAGTAAATGAAAACATGGAGAGATACCTCATTCTTTCCTCCATCCCTCCACCCCTCCCTCACCCCCACAAGCCTGATGAGTAATGAGTAAATTAGGAAAACATACAAACATTTACAGTTCAAAACTGAGTAAATATTCTCTTAACATGGGTGGTAATGGCAGCTTGTTCACTCTCTCTTGTGTACGTCTCTGTAGGGCGTCATAAATACGCACACGGCAGATCTGCTTGAGTGTGCGCGGCTGTGTGTACAGATCCCTGGAATGAGGGGAAGGGGGGAGGGGGTGTTAGACTATTACTACTATTACTATTACTATTATCATCATTTATAACCCAACAAATTATTTTTCCGACTAGATTCCGAGGAAAATTTTTAAAAGTTAGGATATGACGAGTTATATTTGTACTATAACTTTACTTATAACTATAACCTTGGTGTTGATAGTAACTTAACACCTTTAACTTAACTATAACACCTGTAACAACTGCTATAACCTTACCTATAACCATTAAAAATTGAATTGAAAAAAGTATACCCGACAAAATTATAAATGTTTGTACTTAAACCGCTATAACTTGACTATAACTTAACCTAACTTCACAAACTTAGTACCAACACATAGCCAGATCCTTAACCTAACTATAACATCCTTGAGAATAACTATAACTATTACTATAACTCCAAAAAATTTTACTACAAAATGATCCAAGGAAAAAAATATAGCAAAAATATCAACTCCCCCAAAAAGTTTCAACCTAAACCACTATAACTTGACTATAACTTAACCTAACTTAACAAACTTACTACCAACACATAGCCAGATCCTTAACCTTAACACCTGTGGTTTCATAGGTACAAGGGAAGTTTGTGTATAGAGTATTTTTAAACATTGGTTCAGCTCAGTGTGGTTCATGGCTTGGTAGTAAATGTTGAGGAGCTTAGCGAATCGTTGTTCAGAGTCGTTCAGTAGTTCCTCTTTGTGTATTAGTAACTGCACGTAGTAGTATAAGACCTGGGATAGTAATAGTAGTAATAGTAGTAATAGTAATAGTAGTAATAGTAATAGTAATACAGGACCTGAAATGGGTATAATAGTATAAATGCACGTATTAGTATAAGACCTGGGATAGTAATAGTAGTAATAGTAGTAATAGTAATAGTAATACAGGACCTGAAATGGGTATAATAGTATAAATGCACGTAGTAGTATAAGACCTGGGATAGTAATAGTAATACAGGACCTGAAATGGGTATAATAGTATAAATGCACGTAGTAGTATAAGACCTGGGATAGTAATAGTAGTAATAGTAGTAATAGTAATAGTTATACAGGACCTGAAATGGGTATAATAGTATAAATGCACGTAGTAGTATAAGACCTGGGATAGTAATAGTAGTAATAGTAATAGTAATACAGGATCTGAAATGGGTATAATAGTATAAATGATAGAGAAAATTTGTAGTATAAGACCTGGAATAGTAATAGTAGTAGTAGTAATAATAGTAGTAGTGATAGTAATACAGGATTTTAAATGGGAATAATAGTAAAATATTTAAGTAATAGTAATTTTGGGAATGGAGGAAGAGGAAGAGGAGGAGGAGGAATAATTTTTCTAATATTAAACATAATCAAAAATATAATAATAATAATAAAAAAAAAATAAATAAATAAATAAAAATAATAGTAAATAATAATCAACATTTTTAATCATTATTTAACATTATAAAAACTAAAAATAAATAAATAAATAAATAAACTAACAACAATAAACAATAAACTAACAACTTATTTTAGGAATGAAAATGAATAAAAATGAATAAAAATTAAAATAAAAGTGAATAAAAATGAATAAAAGTGAATAAAAATGAATAAAAGTGAATAAGAGTGAATAAAAGTGAATAAAAGTGATTAAAAGTGAATGAAAATGAAAATGAAAGTGAATAAAAATGAGTGAAAATGAAAGTGAATAAAAATGAGTGAAAATGAAAATGAAAGTGAGTGAGTGACTGAAAATGAATAAAAATGAATAAAAATTAAAATAAAAGTGAATAAAAGTGATTAAAAGTGAATAAAAATGAAAATGAAAGTGATTAAGTGAATAAAAATGAAAATGAAAGTGAATAAAAGTGAATAAAAATGAAAATGAAAGTGAATAAAAGTGAATAAAAATGAAAATGAAAGTGAATAAAAATGAAAATGAAAGTGAATAAAAATGAAAATGAAAGTGAATAAAAATGAGTGAAAATGAAAATGAAAGTGAGTGAAAGTGACTAAAAATGAATAAAAATTAATAAGTGATTAAAAGTGAATAAAAATGAAAATGAGTGAATAAAAATGAAAATGAAAGTTAATAAAAATGAATAAAAATGAATGAAAATTAAAATAAAAGTGAATAAAAATGAATAAAAGTGAATAAAAATTAATGAAAATGAAAATGAAAGTGAAAGTGAGTCCATACCTGATTTGAGCATTTTTTCAAGAACACACTAGACTGAGAGTGACAAATCATTGGTTCTGTTGTAGATATATTCACATTGGGGTCAGCGCCATGTTGTAGTAAGGTCAAGGTCAGGTCACACACGTGTTCAAGGTCATTGGGTGACCTTGCATTCTGTACCATGTCCATTAAGGAGAGTAAAATGTGCTGGGTCCTCTGTGAAAACCTGGGGATGTGTACGTGTGGTTATATAAACAGTCATAGCTCGATACGTACATGATATATATGTACGTCAATCTATATGTATATACGTACATCCTTTGTGTATGTTTTAGTCCAATCGGTGATTTAATAGGATGATTAGAAGCGCCTGTATGAATGAAAATGTATAATCATTTTCACCTCAAATTATGAAAAATATATGTACATAGCCGTGCAAAAACAGTCATAGCTCAATGCGTAAATGAGATATATGTATGTAAATCTATGTGTGTATACGTACATCTTTTGTGTATGTTTAGATCAAATTGGTGTTTTAATACAACAAATAGAATCAGTTGTATATATGAAAATGTATAATAATTTTATCAACAAATTAAGACAAATATATGTACATACCGGTACAAAAGCAGTCATAACTAAACGTACACACAACATATACGTACACAAACCGGTACACACATACACACATTCTTTCCAAAGGTTTACATCTAAGCGGTGTTTTAATATGATGAATAGAAGCTTATATATTAACCAAAATGTTTAATCTTTTTTCATCACACGACAAAAAAATTACACACACCCGTACAAAAACAGTCATAACTAGACGCGCACACAACACACACATACACAAACCAGTACACACATACACACATCCTTACCGCACATAAACATCTAATCGATGTTTTAATACAACAAACACAATCAGTCATATTAACCAAAACATATAATCTTTTTCCACCACACGACAAAAAAAAAATTACACACACCCGTACAAAAACGGCCACAACTATACGTACACACAACATATCACAACCACACTTCATACACACACACACACATCCTTACCGCACATTAGAGTCCAATCCATGTTGCAATAGGATCACCAACAGCTGTCTTATGAAGGAAAACGCAGCTGCTTTCTCGGCCTCTCTCGATAATGCCGTGTTCTCAGAGGCAGTGAACATCAGGACGTGAAGAGGTGTCAGGTTAGAGCGGGAGGAGCAGTTTGGGTTAGCGCCATAACGGCATAACAACCGCACACAGTTCAAGTAGAAGACATGTAAGGGGGGGCGGTGGGGGGAGGTTTAGGTTAGGTTAGGTTTAGGCTGATGATGATGATGATGATAATAATAATAATAATAAGTATATATACATAACACTAATAATAATAATAAGAAGAAGAATACGTACACGCTACACACATATATATAAATAATACATACACACACACACGCACATACCTTCATCGTGTGTGTAATAATGACGATAACAATAATAATAAAAAAATATATATATACATAACAATTTAAAAATAATAATAATACGTACACATACACATATATAAAAAATACGTAGACACACACACACACATATCTTCATCATGTGCGTATTAATAAAAATAACAACAATAATAAAAAATAATAAAATAAAATAAAATAAACGCATATACGTACACATAAAAAAAACGTACACACACATACCTTCATAGTGTGCGTAAAGTGATGCAGTGGGTCCTTATTAATTAAAGGAACGAGACAAACCATTAAAGGAACCGATCCGTCCCGTCCAACTAAATCCGGATTTCCACCATAATTCAATAACATGTCTAACAGCTCGTACCGGAACTCCCAATCCCGGACCTGTTAATATAAGTCAAGATTGTAGCTGATTGGCTGGGGGTGGGGGGGTGATTTTTGGTGGGGGGGTAGATTAAAGATAGCTCTAATTGGTATATGAAGGAAAATGCTGTAGGTGTTGTGAGAAAGTGAGAAAATGAGATAATGTAAGATAACTTTATTCTTTTTGAGGGTGGGAGAGTGGTGATAATTTTGAATGTTGTTAGAAAAGTCAAAATTCTGAATAAATGGCTAGGCCTATATGATTAATTTTTGGTGGGGTGTTAGATTAAAGATAGCTCTAACTTATATATTAAAGAGAACATTGTAGGTAAAGTGAGAGAGAGAGAAAATGAAAAAATACGAGAGAGGGTGGGAGACTAACAACAATTTTAAATATCACCACAAAATTCAAAATTCTGATCAAACAGCCAGACCAACAAACACAAAACTCAACACAAGTATAGCTAAATAGTCAATACACATCATATATCACCCACACTATCCTACTATTACTATTACTACTACTATTTACCTGTCGAAGTACGCAGGCTAGCGCACTATTTCCAGGCTGGTTGATGGAGGGAGACGCACCATTTTGCAGTAAGAATCTAACTATTAATAACATGTCCCATTTATTCCAAGGCGGCGGCTCTTGGTCATAGCCATAGCGAGCCTCTTCCAGTGCATACCTGTTAGGAAGGTAATAGAAGGTGTTAGGAACGTGTTAGATAGTGTTAGGTTAGGTTTAGATTAGTTTAGGTTATTTTACGATAAGTTAGGAAGGTTTCTGAGCAAGTTAAGGTTAGGCTGAGTTAGGAAGGTTTTAAAAGGTGTTAGTAGATGTAGAAGGTGTTAGGAACGTTAGATAGTGTTAGGAACATAGGAATAATTTCAGAATATTTGATTTTCGGCGTGTTTTCGGCGGTGTTTATATAAAGATTTTTAGGAAATAATTCAAAATAATGAATATAATTAATAATCTGAAAATAATAAGTTTTTTGACATTCATAAATATTTATATAAACCAAAAAAATAAATATATATAATTATAAGAATATTTCATCATAATTATAATGAAAAAACAAAAAATAAATACAATATAATCATAAAAAATAAATAATAATAATAACAATAACAACAACAACAGTTCGCGTCATTTATACTAACCTTACAATAAGTTAGGAACGCTAAAGTAAGTTAGGAACAAATAATTACATGAAATAAATACGTTTCAGAAATAATAACAACAACAACAACAGTTCGCGTCACTTATACTTAAACTCACCTCACAATAAGCGCGTGAAGGGACGTATTACCTAAAGAATCCACGGTATTGACATGTTCTTTTAAACCATTAGCCATCAACACCTTCACTGTCTCTAAGGTATCCTCCGCACCCTTTTTACCAAGCAAGAAAACAACATGGAGGACAGTCATCTGCTGCGTACAGGTCTTAGCGCTTGTATCGGCTCCACACTGTATTAAAAGCTCAAGGAATCGGGTTTGGTGGAGAGAGGCTTGGTGTATCGGGTAGTACTCGTCGTAACACTGGTTGATCTCGTCGGATCTGGAATGATTGTGGTTAATTGGGTGTGGTTACGTGGTTGAATTTTTGTGGTGTGGTAGGGAAAGGGTTGGTCTTGGTTGTGTAAAAAGGAGAAAGTGATTGGTTGGGTCAGAAAGTGAGAAAATTAAAAAGAATATGATGTGTTTTTGTCTCGGGTCAAGAAATTTTAGTCGTGTTTTTGGGTAATGTTGTTGTATCTGTGAGGATTGTGGTTAATTGGGTGTGGTTACGTGGTTGAATTGTGGTGGTGTGGTAGATAAAGGATTGATCTTGGTTGTATAAGAAGGAGAAAGTGATTGGTTGGGTCAGAAAGTGAGAAAATGAAAAAGAATGAGTCAATTTGATCAACCGAGACATAAAACCAGGAAGAAATATTATACAATAAAACATATATATGCTTATTATATCCAAACGGTTAATCAAAATAAAACACCAATTAATATATAAACACAATAAACATTAACACACCTTCCCTATAAATATAAACGCCGCTAACCCAACGGCTGACCAGCAAATCGTATAAACGTAACGTCAACTCGACATAGAATAAAGTAAATAAAAAAATATATAACCCCACATTTTTCATTATATCATTTAAACCAAGAATCAAAATAAAACACAAATCAATATATAAACACAATAAACATTAACACACCTTCCCTATAAATATAAACGCCGCAAACCCTACGAGTGACCGACAAATCGTATAGACGTAACGACATCTTACCTTTCCAAAACTAGATATTTGACGCATTGCCACGCGCCTCTCTCACAAGCTATATGTAACAATGGTCTCTTCTGTTGCCATGGTAACCAATGGTCGTCTCCCTGCTGTGTTAGGAGCTCCAAGATGTCTACCTGGAATAGTAATAGTAATAATAGTACCAATAGTAGTAGTAGTGTGAATAGTAGTAGTGTTGGGTGTGGAATAGTAGGTTAATAGTATAAGTAGAAATGGTGGTGATAGTATTAGTAGTGTAGTATGTGTTATAGTAGTAATAGTTATAGTAGTAGTAGTAGTAGTAGTAGTAGTGGTGGTGGTGGTAGTAAATTTATATAATTATTGAATTTAATATATTTTTCTGAAACAATAAATAAATAAATAAATAAGAAAATAAAATAAAATAATAATAATAATAATAATAATAATAATAATGAATAAATATAAATAATGAATAAAATAAATGAATACATGACTTACTTGATCTCCATCTATTGCATAATATATTGCATTTTGCAGCTTATCACTTGACCTATCGTTGCCAGGAACCTCAGAAATAGTAATAATAGTAATAGTAGTAATAGTAGTAGTATAGATAGTAGTGGTATTGGGTGTTGAATAGTGGTATAATAGTAGTAGTAAAATAATAGTAATAGTTAGAATAGTCTGGGATGGATAGTAGTAGTAATAATAGTAATAGTAGTAATAGTAGTAGTATAGATAGTAGTGGTATTGGGTGTTGAATAGTGGTATAATAGTAGTAGTAAAAATAATAGTAATAGTTAGAATAGTCTGGGATGGATAGTAGTAGTAATAATAGTAATAGTAGTAATAGTAGTAGTATAGATAGTAGTGGTATTGGGTGTGGAATAGTGGTATAATAGTAGTAGTAAAAATAATAGTAATAGTTAGAATAGTCTGGGATGGATAGTAGTAGTAATAATAGTAATAGTAGTAATAGTAGTAGTATAGATAGTAGTGGTATTGGGTGTGGAATAGTGGTATAATAGTAGTAGTAAAAATAATAGTGATAGTTAGAGTAGTATGGGATGGATAGTAGTAGTAGTAGTAATAGTAGTAATAGTAGTAGTATAGATAGTAGTGGTATTGGGTGTTAAATAGTGGTATAATAGTAGTAGTAAAAATAATAGTGATAGTTAGAATAGTCTGGGATGGATAGTAGTAATAGTAGTAGTAATAGTAATAGTAGTAGTATAGATAGTAGTGGTACTGGGTGTGGAATAGTGGTATAATAGTAGTAGTAAAAATAATAGTGATAGTTAGAATAGTCTGGGATGGATAGTAGTAATAGTAGTAGTAATAGTAATAGTAGTAGTATAGATAGTAGTGGTACTGGGTGTGGAATAGTGGTATAATAGTAGTAGTAAAAATAATAGTGATAGTTAGAGTAGTATGGGATGGATAGTAGTAGTAGTAGTAATAGTAGTAATAGTAGTAGTATAGATAGTAGTGGTATTGGGTGTTAAATAGTGGTATAATAGTAGTAGTAAAAATAATAGTGATAGTTAGAATAGTCTGGGATGGATAGTAGTAATAGTAGTAGTAATAGTAATAGTAGTAGTATAGATAGTAGTGGTATTGGGTGTTAAATAGTGGTATAATAGTAGTAGTAAAAATAATAGTGATAGTTAGAGTAGTATGGGATGGATAGTAGTAGTAGTAGTAATAATAGTAATAGTAGTAGTATAGATAGTAGTGGTATTGGGTGTTAAATAGTGGTATAATAGTAGTAGTAAAAATAATAGTGATAGTTAGAATAGTCTGGGATGGATAGTAGTAATAGTAGTAGTAATAGTAATAGTAGTAGTATAGATAGTAGTGGTATTGGGTGTTAAATAGTGGTATAATAGTAGTAGTAAAAATAGTAGTGATAGTTAGAATAGTCTGGGATGGAAAATAGTAGTAATGATAATAATAACTATTTTGTACTATTTCTAGACTATTCTACTATTACTATCCTACTCACACGTCGTCCCTCCTCTCTGTTCACAATTTTGGTTATGTGGTCCGGGCCAACACATCCTCGCCTCAATGTCCGTACGTGCGCCTGCCTTCAGTAATAGTTCGACGCACTCCTCGAAGCTGTAATAGTAATAGTACGGATAGTAGTAGTATGGATAGTAGTGGTGTTGGGTGTCTAATAGTAGGTTAATAGTAGTGGTAAATAGTGTGCTGATAGTAGTAGTAGTCTAGGATGGAAAATAGTAGTAGTAGTAGTAATAGTAAGTAATAAATCATAAAATATTCAGATCTTATTAATTTTCATAACTATTTTATACTATTTCTAGACTATTATACTATTACTATACTATTCTGAACTATCATATACTATTTTAAAACTATTATTAATTATTTCCAAACGATCTTATACTAACCCAAACAACATATTACTATTCTACTATTACTAGACTATTCTACTATTACTATTATTACTATTCTACTATCCTAAACTATTTAAAACTAATCTAACTTTACCTAAACCTAACCTAACCTTATTTAAACCACATATTACTATTACTAGACTATTCTACTATTACTATTATTACTATTCTACTATCCTAAACTATCTAAAACTAACCTAACTTAACCTGAACCTAACCTAACCTTATTTAAACCACATATTACTATTACTAGACTATTCTACTATTACTATTATTACTATTCTACTATCCTAAACTATCTAAAACTAACCTAACTTAACCTAAACCTAACCTAACTTTACCTAAACCTAACCTAACCTTACTTAAACCACATATTACTATTACTAGACTATTCTACTATTACTATTATTACTATTTTACTATCCTAAACTATCTTAAACTAACCTAACTTTACCTAAACCTAACCTAACCTTACTTAAACCACATATTACTATTACTAGACTATTACTAGACTATTCTACTATTACTATCCTACTATTTTACTATCCTAAACTATCTTAAACTAACCTAACTTAACCTAACCTAACCTAACCTAACCTAACCTAACCTAACTTAAACCTAACCTAACCTTACTTAAACCACATATTACTATTACTAGACTATTACTATCCTACTACTATTACTATCATTACTATTTGACTATCGAACTCACCCTCTGATGCAGGCCACGTGTAAAGGCAGTGAACATAGGATATTAGGATTCTCTCGTTTTGTAGGAGAGGGAGAAGGATTTTTGATAATAGTAATAATAGTAATCCTAATAGTAATCATAATAGTAAAAATAATAGTAATAGTAATCATTTTCTGCCTAATAGTAATCATAATAGTAATAATAATCATCTTTTTCTGTTAATTAATACATGTAATTAACTCACTAATGACCATAATTATCCACTAATGACTATTTTGACCCATTACTATTACCATTACTATCCGTACTATTTCTCACCCTTGGGATAGTAGATAGTAGTCCTTCCAGCCTCTGCACGGTCACTCTCGGGTTGGCTCGGAGGGCATCAAATACTATCCGGATAGTTCGCTTGGTACTATCCGACACACTCCTACTATTATGTGCTGTTAATAGTGCGCTGCCTGACTGGAAGAATGAGGATAGTACAGAGCCCATGGTGGTGGTGGTGGTGGGATAGTAGTAGTGGTGGTGGTGGTGGTGCTGGGTGTGGAATAGTAGGTTAGTAGTAGTGGTAGTGGTTGTGGTGGTGGTGGTAGTGTTAGGATAGTAATAGTAGTGGTGGTGGTGGTGGTGGTGGTGATAGGATAGTAATAGTAGTAGTAGTAGTAGTAGTAGTGGTGGTGGTGGTGGTAGGATAGTAATAGTAGTAGTAGAAGTAGTAGTAGTAGTAGTAGTGGTGGTGGTGGTGTTAGAATAGTAGTAGTAGTAGTAGTGGTGGTGGTGGTGGTAGGATAGTAGTAGTAGTATGTGTATATAACTATTTCTTCTTCTTCCTCCTCTTCTTCTTCTTCTTCTTCTTCTTCTTCTTCTTCTTCTTCTTTGTTTAAAAATAGAAACAATTAATTATATTTATTGACCGAATTTTTTCATTTTAATTAATATTTCTATCTATTCTCTACCACAGTTATACCACACTACCACACACGCTCTAGTACCACAATCCAGTACCACAGTCCACCACACACCACACACGCTCTAGTATCACAATCCAGTACCACAGTCCACCACACACCACACACGCTCTAGTACCACAATCCAGTACCACACACGCTCTAGTACCCCAGTCTACCACACTACCACACACCACACACGCTCTAGTACCACAGTCTACCACACTACCACACACCACACACGCTCTAGTACCACAGTCTACCACACACCACACACGCTCTAGTACCACAGTCTACCACACTACCACACACCACACACGCTCTAGTACCACAGTCTACCACACTACCACACACCACACACGCTCTAGTACCCCAGTCTACCACACTACCACACACCACACACGCTCTAGTACCACAGTCTACCACACTACCACACACCACACACGCTCTAGTACCACAGTCTACCACACACCACACACGCTCTAGTACCATAGTCTACCACACTACCACACACCACACACGCTCTAGTACCACAGTCTACCACACTACCACACACCACACACGCTCTAGTACCACAGTCTACCACACTACCACACACCACACACGCTCTAGTACCCCAGTCTACCACACTACCACACACCACACACGCTCTAGTACCACAGTCTACCACACTACCACACACCACACACGCTCTAGTACCACAGTCTACCACACTACCACACACCACACACGCTCTAGTACCCCAGTCTACCACACTACCGCACACCACACACGCTCTAGTACCACAGTCTACCACACTACCACACACCACACACGCTCTAGTACCACAGTCTACCACGCTACCACACACCACACACGCTCTAGTATCCCAGTCTACCACACTACCACACACCACACACGCTCTAGTACCACAGTCTACCACACTACCACACACCACACACGCTCTAGTACCACAGTCTACCACACTACCACACACCACACACGCTCTAATACCACAATCCAGTACCACAGTCCACCACCACAGTCCAGTACCACAGTCCACCACACCGTCCACCACACACAGTCCAGTACCACAGTCCACCACACCGTCCACCACACACAGTCCAGTACCACAGTCCACCACCACAATCCAGTACCACAGTTCACCACAGTCCAGTACCACAGTCCACCATACACAGTCCAGTACCACAGTCCACCACCACAGTCCAGTACCACAGTCCACCACACCGTCCACCACACACAGTCCAGTACCACAGTCCACCACACCGTCCACCACACACAGTCCAGTACCACAGTCCACCACCACAGTCCAGTACCACAGTTCACCACACTAACACTACTAAGTTAACAAGTAAGACAAGTATATGTGTGTGTGTGTGTAATTATCAGCCTCCGCTGTGTACGTAATAATACACACACATAAAAATACGTACATACATCGACACTAAAACGTACATAACATATATAAACCAAAAATACATACATACTCACATTAATCTTATTTTCTCTCTATCTTTATTTATCGGCCATTTTCTCTCCCCCGTTTATTCCTCCTCCTTCAAGTCTTCTCTCCGTTACCTCCATTTACCTCCAAGTAACGAGAGAGTGGAGATAGAGGGAGAGAGAGAGAGATTTTTTGCAGACACTAATGGATATAAACATTGGTCTCGGTCTGAGGTTGGCGCCCAAAATTATTATTATTATTATTATTATTATTATTATTATTATTATTTCAGTTATTTCAAAGTTATTTTCATTTATAATGTGTATAATTTTTTGGGGGCTAGGTTAATTATTTTATTTTATTTTATTTATTTTATTATAAGGAATCCTGAGGTTATAATTAGTGTTAATTACACCTCATTTAGATTATGCAGTTTAATTTTGGTCCTCTTGGAGAGAGAGAGAGAGAGAGAGAGAGAGAGAGAGAGAGAGAGAGAGAGAGAGAGAGAGAGAGAGAGAGAGAGAGAGAGAGAGAGAGAGAGAAGAATGACCAAGATGATTCAAGGATAATTTACCCTACAAAGATAATTATCCTACCTAAATTACCTCGTATAGGTCATTAACTAGCCTCTTAATTGCAGTCTCATCAATTCTTATGTTCTTAATTAGCGGCAAAATGATGATTATTAGTAGTATAATTAAGTTATTTGAAGGTTCTTGGTCATGTTGATTACGATTATGTAATTAGTTTTGTCATTACTATAATATTGACAATTTTTAATTTATTGGCCCGTAAATTAGACCAGAATTGGGGTTGAATATTGTTATTCTTATTTTACTAAGTTAGTATTGGTTTTAGAGTTAAGTTATATAGAAGTCAAGTTATAGAGTTTGTTAATGTCTATCACACACTGTCTTCAGATTTCTAATAACTCGAATATTTATGAAGAAAATTGAAATAATATGAGATATGAATGTATAACACTTTCTACTCCTACATCTATAATTACAGTCCGATTTCATTTCACTATAGCTCATTAGAACGGGTTTTTCATTTTCTTTATTTTATATTCTATACATTTTTGACGTAAAACTCAAATATTTCGAGTTATTTCAAAATATAAGATTGATCTCAAAAATTTCAAGGGTGTACACTGGGAAATTTAATGAAAATTTTCGACACTTGCGAATCTCATGAAAATTATTACAATGATGTTTTGGGTTAAAATGAAGACGAATATAGACTTATTTTCATCATTACGTACATGTGTGTGTATGTATGTGTGTGTGTGTGTGTGTGTGTGTGTGTGTGTGTGTAACAGACGAACGAATGAACAGCATAACAGATAAACAGATAAACAAATGACAGACGATAATATATATTCATAACAAAATAATAAATGATTTAATATTATTCTTATATAACAAAACCTTTTATAATAACAAAAAAAAAAAAAAAAAAAAAAAAGAGCCGCTAAAATTATATCTCGTCTTCCACCAACATACTTATAACCAAAAAAGTAAATAATAAATTAATTAACACCATTTAAACACCATAAACACTTTCCAAAACCTTTAATAAACTAAAATTAATGAATATATAAACACCAAAATGTCCGCCATGACAGTTGACGTCAGAAAGCGCGCGCATGACAGTCAGTGTCGCCTTGGCAGTGTTAGCGGGTGGATGTACGCCTCGCCGGTCCTGGAGACGCCCCTATTCCTGTCCCCTTTACCTCTTAATAACATGTAATTAACACTAATTAGGAGTCATAATGAAGAGGATTACCAAGACATTACTGGATGGGTTAAGGTCGTCTGTACAACCGCCTAAGGTCGAGGAAATTCAAGTCATAGAGACATTACAAGCAGAGGTGTTCCAGATAGCCAAGGTAATTATAGCTTAATTACCCCTAATTAACGGTATCCTATAGTACAGGTATCCTATAGTACTAGAAATGTGCCTTAATGACCTTAGTGTATGGTATTAAAAGGTCATGTCATTATCTTCACTAATTACGGAGATATTAACAAAATCATTAATATTTTTGTTATATATTGCTATACATCCGTCGTCTATTATCGCTTAATTACCCCTAATTAACGGACTTACATGCATCCCAGGGTACTAGAAATATACCTTAATGACCCTAGTGTATACTATCAAAAGGACACAATTACATCCACTAATTACTCAGTTATTAATGATATTTCATATATTTGTCAATTTTTACCTTGCCTGCAACGTCCATTATCGCTAATTACCCCTAATTAACGGAGTTACATGTAGTCTGCAGTACTAGAAATATACCTTAATGACCCTAGTATATACCATCAAAAGGACACGTCATTATCGTCACTAATTACTCAGCTATTAACAAAACTATTAATATTTTGACCGTATATTCCTGTATCTACCCTTCATTATCGCCTAATTACCCATAATTAGTGGACTTACAGGTATCCTAGGGTATTAGAAATATACCTTAATGACCCTAGTATATACCATGAAAAGGACACGTCATTATCGCCACTAATTATTCTGCTATTAACAAAACTAATGATATTTTTACTATATAATCCTGTATCTACCCCTCATTATCGCCTAATTACCCCTAATTAACGGACTTACAGATATCCTAAGGTACTAGAAATATACCTTAATGACCCTAGTATATACCATCAAAAGGACACGTCATTATCGCCACTAATTATGGGGCTATTAGCGAAACTATTAATATATTTTATTATTATTATTATTATTATTATTGATTCTTATAGAGTCCTTTGCATGGGTAAAGGATCTCTGTGTAGGATATTAGAAGGATGTTTAATTATATATGTTAATTATCTAGTAATTAAGGAAGGTAGGATGTTAGGAGGTGGGTTAATTATGGCTTAATTATGATTATTATTATTATTATTATTATTATTATTGTTCATTTGATTCGTTTTATTTTTATTTATTTATTTATTTATTTATTTTTACTATTATAGCTACTACTATTACTATTACTACTACTATTATTACTATTGATGTTTCTATTACTATTACTACTGCTACTACTACTACTACTACTACTACTACTACTATTACTATTACTACTACTACTACTATTACTATTACTACTACTACTACTGCTATTATTATTATACTATTATTATTATTACTACTACTACTACTGCTGCTATTACTACTACTACTACTACTACTACTACTACTACTACTGCTACTCTAACTACTTCTACTACTATTATTGCTATTACTATTATTATTATTATTATTACTACTATTTCTACTATTTCTACTACTAAGCCTGAAATAAGCTTAAGTAACATCAATTTAATCCTTTTTGTTCTAAATAAGCTTAATTTTCTTGATATAAGCCTTAAATAAGCTTGAATTATCTAAAAATAAGCTTGAAGTCGTCTAAATAAGCTTACATTCTTTTCTATAAGCCTGAAATAAGCTTAAATAACTTATAAGTTTAAGCTTTTTACTCTAAATAAGCTTAATTTTCTTTATATAAGCCTTAAATAAACTTGAATTTCTTTCTATAAGCCTGAAATAAACTTAAATTACATTAAATTTCATCCTTTTTCTCTAAATAAGCTTAATTTCGTGCCTAAAAAAAAGCTTAATAATGTTTATTTTGAATTGTTTTTTTTATGAAGTTAAAAAATTTTCAATAAATCAAGTTGAATTTTTTTTTTTATATAATTAATGTAAATCTTCAATAAAATAAATAAAAAATAATAAAAAGTAATAATAAATAATAAAATAAATAAATACATTGATATAAATTCAATAAAAATTCAATAAAAATAAAAATAATTATCTTTTCATAAGCTTAAATTTTTTTCATTATAAACATATTTTCCCTTTTTTTTTTTTTTTTTTTAGAAATTTAAACTTAATTATAAGCTTTGATAGGGAACAAAAAGCTTAATTACTATCATTAAACTTAAATATTAATGAAGAAAATTTGAATTAATTATATTATATTACTATTATTACAAATACTATTACCAATACTACTATTACAAACCATCCCAGACTACTATTACTATCACCACACTATTTACTACTACTATTAACCTATTATTCAACACCCAACACTACTACTATCCATACTACTACTATTACTACTATTAGTATTACTATTTCAGAATCGCCCGCACCTTCTGCTTCACCCACCACGGACATGGACTCTACCTGTGCTCACCTTCAGATTCAAAAATTTACTATTTCAGCAGATTTCTGGTACGTGAAACTATTACTATTTTTGATTAAACTATTTTTCTTTTGCGATAGTTAATTGGTAGAATGAATTTTTTTTTTTTTATGATACACAAACTATTATGAATATATACTACTACGATTACTATTACTACTACTATTCCAATGCATCCTAGACCATTCCCACTATCACCACACTATTTACCACTACTATTAACTCAGTTTTTATATAATTTAAACACTTAGTCATAGTTTACCGGCAAACTTGGTTAAAATCCAATTTAACTCCCTAATACCAGTTCAAATCCAAGTGTAACCTTCTATTATAAGTTATAATCAAAGTTTGATCTCTTAATCTAAGTTAATTTCAGTTTACCGTGAATAATTTACCTAAAAAGATATTTGGCTAAATGTTCTTATTGTTGAGTTCGATTCAATTCACATCTCGGACCAAAATTTGACTTAAAACTATTAATATGTTTACTTCTATATACTTGTTTTGTGTATAAATAGATGTTATGTTATCTAATAATGTGTTTTTTATGTACAAGTTAATTTTTATATATGATTTTTGACATAGTTTATTTTGGTTTATCTCGGCCTTTTTTAATTCATAACTCAAAACAATAAATACACCACGCACACTCAAACAAATGATTAAAATAAGTAAAATAGAATTTAAAACATTAATAAACACATGAATTAACACTGCTAACTAAGTTTGTATATAATTTAAACACTCAGTCCAAGTTTACTCTCAGTTCAGGCCGGAGTTAATATGGCCGCTTCGCTGGCCGACACAGGACTTGCTTCCTAAGGGTGGATACGCCCCTTTTACCTTCACCAGGAGACCTGCGAGGACCTATTTTAATGGTAAGGGAATGAACGTGAAGGTGAGCGTGGCTGTGGGCGGTGAAATGGATGGTGGGCGTAGTTAAAGGGTGTGTATGTATGTGTGTGTGTGCGTTTTTCTGTGTATTTTGGTATTCTTGTTTGAAGTTTAGAGAGTCATGCCTCACAGTCGTTTAGGTCCAGCGCTGCTTGTAGTCTTGGTGTCCCTGTGTAGGAAGTCCATTGCATTGTTTTGCTCCTATTCTCTCTCGTCCTGCTGGTGTTATTATTTATACAAGTTACTGGCGGTCCTGCTTTGTGTGAACCTGGCTTGGCCTTGCCTTGCCTGGCCTGGCCTTGCCTTGCCTTGCCTTGTCTTGCCTGGCCTTGCCTTGCCTTGCCTTGTCTTGCCTGGCCTGGCCTGGCCTGGCCTGGCCTGGCCTTGTCTTGCCTGGCCTTACCTTGCCTGGCCTTGCCTTGCCTTGCTTTGCCTGGCCTTGCCTTGCCTTGCCTTGTCTTGCCTGGCCTTGCCTTGCCTGGCCTGGCCTGGCCTGGCCTGGCCTTGTCTTGCCTGGCCTTACCTTGCCTGGCCTGGCCTTGCCTTGCTTTGCCTTGCCTTGCCTTGCCTTGCCTTGCTTGGCCTGGCCTTACCTTGCCTGGCCTTGCCTTGCCTTGCCTTGCTTTGCCTTGCCTGGCCTGGCCTTACCTTGCCTGGCCTTGCCTTGCCTTGCCTTGCCTTACCTTGCCTTGCCTTGCCTTGCCTTGCCTTGCCTGGCCTTACCTGGCCTTGCCTTGCCTTACCTTACCTTGCCTTGCCTTGCCTTGCCTTGCCTTGCCTGCTTAACTGTCTGGGGCTTGTCAGTTAGAAATACCAACGGTTGTGACTTAACACTAAACATCTGTTACCCGACATGACCCGCGGACGTGGTGGGCGTGGGCGTGGGCGTGGAGCTGGTGCAGGAAGAGGAAGAGGAGGGAGCACCAACAGTAAGACGATAATTGTAGTGTTGGTGGTAATACTAATACGAGTACAGCTGACACCTATGTTAATGATGATGACAAATGTTGTGGAGTGTG
Source organism: Cancer borealis (assembly GCA_036785275.1). Classification (NCBI taxonomy): domain Eukaryota; kingdom Metazoa; phylum Arthropoda; class Malacostraca; order Decapoda; family Cancridae; genus Cancer; species Cancer borealis. The sequence continues at coordinate 70,260 of JAXIVD010001386.1, read as the reverse complement.
TGGTGGCTTCACGGGTGATGACTGTATAGGCTGTGATAGGTGCTCCTTGTGGTTGCATGACTCTCCTCTTTGCATGGGGTTGCCTCACTCAATCATTCCATCACTAAGGGATGGTGGTGACGCCTTGCTTTTTGTTTGCACTGGATAATGGTGGTAACAGCCCTGCCCTGAGGCACTTGCACAAAACTGTTCAGGCATTGTGTATTTCTGTTCAGACACTATCTGACAAAGTTTCCACCTTGACAAATCAGGTCTCTGCTGCGTCCACACCCAACACTCAGGGGAATAGCGGCGCCTTGAATTTTTCCACACTGCACCCGCTGCTGCCTCTTACTTCCTTAGAGAGAGCATTGAATGTTGTTGGTGGAGCATGACTCAGACTGGCAGCCAGGAGGGTCTTGACTTTACTGGAAGTGTGTGACGGCAGGGCTCTCCTCACACACTTACATCCATTGCGGTCGCTGGCTTGGGATGCTTCACCACACAGATTGTTGGGGTCAGGCACCATTATTTCCATTACCTTCCAGACGTAGATGGCTCGGTACCTGTCCCTTCTTCATGCTGGGAGTACAGGCCCAGCCTCTTTGTGTTTTATCTCCACCTTTGAAGATAGGAGAGGTGATGGCCTGTTTGAATATTTTTGGAATCACACCTGTGTCCAATGATTTTTGCTAAAGCAGGTAGATGGGGAATGGTAACACATCACAACATTTTATGAGAACAATGGCAGGCAGGCTAACAGGTCCAGCTGCAGAGTTTGGCCGCAGCTGTCAGATTGGCTGGGCTGGGTAGCTGTTCCTTCTGGCGGTGGTTGAGATCTTGGGGTGTGGTGAATGCATTGCGGTATTGTTGCTGCAACGGTTCACACATTGTGCCGTGCCAGGCTCTGAGGTAACCTTCCCATCACCTTTCTTCAGGGGCTCAATTTGTGTGTGTGTTTTGGCAAATTTCTTGATGTTAGTTACAGCTTGATTTTGTTGAGTTTCTTTTTGCAGTTTATATGATTCTTGCAGACGGACAAACTTGAATGTGTCTCAGTTTTGTCCTTAGTGATCGATGCTTTTCAATATTTAGTGTTCGCTGCAGTCTCGTGTTGAGGGACATTCTTGTCTTCATTAGTATCCTTCTGTCTCTTGGAATGATGTGTTTATGTGTGTGTTTGTGCGACGCATGGATGGATTTAGGTGGTACATGGCCTCTACACACTTACTGTAATGTTTCAAGGAAGAATTGTGTCATTGCCTGTCTGTCATCCCACTGTATTGTGCTGAGTTAGGATTGAATCTTTTCACAGTCAATTTAGTCAAGGAAAAAGTCATATTCCTTAACGGTAATGGTGGTAATTATGCTTGGCTGTGGAAGTAATTAAGTTTTCCTTTCTTATAGGTAGTCTGTACTGAGTAGCTAATGACTGCTACATCATTATTAGTGAAGAACAGCTAAAGGCCTCTTCTATTTGTTCTCAATAATCTACTCCGGATTCTGCTCCGAATCCGAATCTGTTTTGGATTAATTGGGTGCAAATAGAACAGCAGAATCTGTTTTGGATTCGCTGGATCAAAACAATAACAATGAGAGGCCAGTCGCTGCCCAGCCGTCACACTAGTCACTTCTCCGAGCAAGTGTTGAGAGTTACAACTTTCATTTCCTGATGCATTTAGGGTGACAGCGGCATCCCTAATTATCACCAACCTGCTTATTGTACAATAAAAAATCTTTATATAACTAAATGTGTTATTGAAAACACCATTAGATTCTTGAAAAGTAGATTCAAGTCTGATGAACCTCAAGGTTAACCTTGACAATGTTACACCTATTATTTCTTTACAAATACTGCTCCACCTCTTTATTATAAATATACTATACATAGTGTACTCAACATATCTGTGAAGGTTTCTGGCGGTGCTCACCATTATTTAGCTCGCAAAACTTCTTTGAAATTATGATAGATTATGTTAGGTTGGTTAGATTATGTCAAGTTATGGTTATGTTGAAGTTGTTAGGTTACGGTTATGTTATGGTTAGGTTCAGTTAGGTTCGATTATATAAGATTTTTTACATTTTATCACCCGGAAGTTAGGGTTCGCAAATTAGTTTTTTGGGGGGTTTGGGTATTAAAATGTAAAAATCTTATGTAACCGAACTTAACTGAACCGCACCAAACCTAACTTAACATAACCATAACATAACTGCAAACTAACCTAACAACCTTAACCTAACCATAACTTAACCAACATAACATAACTTCAAAGACGTTTTGCGAGGTAAATAATGGTAAGCACCGCCTAAAACCTTCACAGATGTGTTGAGTACACTATGTATAGTATGTAAGACTTCATGTATATAATAAATAGGTGGAGCAGTAGTTGTAAAGAAATACCCCTTATTTTTATATATGTCTAATCTGTAGCGCCGATAGGCTTTTCCTGGTTAGGTTAGATTTGGGTAAAACTTTACTTTTACATCCAGCCAAAAAACCTTACATTCCCACATGTCCTCATGTTTATTGGGAGAAGATGGGGAATGGGGATATCTTATTAACTATTTATTTGGGACGGTAATGAGTGTCAGAATCATTTGTGTATATCAATGTAGAGTAGAGCTTCCCCTTAACCAAAATAAACTTTGGGGATATCTTATTTAACTATTCATATGCTACGGTTATACATATTTTTGCAAACATTTATGCAGAATTTTTGTACCATTTAATCTCTTTCACGTACAAGTAAATTGTTTTCTTGGGAGTATATATCAAAATTCAAAGAAAATAAATAACCCGGTTAGAGGCTGCTGTTATATCTCCTTCGTTTCTGGTATTCATCACCATTATTATACAATTTTAAGCCTACAGTAGTATTTCTCAAACAATTTTCTACCACTTAATATCTTTCTCGTATATATACACTGTTTTTATTGGAGGTATATATTAATAATAGATTCCGAGAAGAGGCTGCTGTTATATATCTCCTTTGTTTTTGATATTCATCACCACTATTATACAATTCTGTCCCTACAGTAACATTCCTACATTTCTCTACCGCTTACTATCTTCCTCGTATATATACACTGTTTTATTGGAGGTATATATCAATATTAACTTCTGAGAAGAGGCTGGCTCAGGCTGGTGCAAAAAACCCGCGAACGAGTGTCGTCTGCTATAACCCACCTCCCAAATCAGATTCGACGGATTCAGGAATCTGTTACAGATCATGGGTTAAGATGGTAAATAGAACACGATTTCGCGGCTAAGCCCCGCCCAGAGCGGCCAAGCCCCACCCAGATTCAGTGATCTGAAACGGATTCACGCAAATAGAAGAGGCCTTTAGGTAGTCTGTACTGAGTAGCTAATGACTGCTACATCATTATTAGTGAAGAACAGAGCTAAGATGATGAGGCTCCGGGAATATCATCATCATTATTATTATCATTATTATCATTATTATTATTATTATTATCATTATTATTATCATTATTATTATCATTATTATTATCATTATTATCATCATTATTATCATTATTATCATTATTATTATTATTATTATTATTATTATTATTATTATTATTATTATTATTATTATTTCTCTTACAGGCCGAGTTGACGTCTTTTAGCGGAAAGATGAGACGACAGATTGGAACTGGGAACAGAACGGAATGGAACGGAACACACCTGTTCTGCCCTGCCAGTAGTAGTAGTATAATAATAGTAGTGGGTGTAGTAGTGGTAGTATAATAATAGTAGCGGCTGTATTAGCAGTAGTAGTAGTAATAGTAGTGGGTGTAGTAGTAGTAGTAGTATAATAGTAGTGGGTGTAGTAGTAGTAGTAGTATAATAGTAGTGGGTGTAGTAGTAGTAGTAGTAGTGGGTGTAGTAGTAGTAGTAGTAGTGGGTGTAGTAGTAATAACAGTTAATAAGGTTACATAAATACAGGAAATACTTAACATTTTATTACAAAAATAGTTTGATCAAGTAATTAACAGATGACCCAAAACACACACACACACACACACACGTACACACACACACACTGTAGTAGTAATTAGAGTATTGGGAATGTAAGTCTCTCTCTCTCTCTCTCTCTCAGTCTCTCTCTCAGTCTCTTAGGATGAGACCCACAGGATGTTAACACCACAGTCCCCCATCTTGTATATATGTGTGTATGTGTGTGTGTGTGTCCTTCCAACTCTGTATCTGTCAATAATAACAATAAAAAATGACAAAATATTTCAACATTATCTTTTCTTTTGAACCTAAAAATATATTATAAAAGAAAGAAAAAGGAAAAGAGAGATAAAAAATAATATTAGGAAGAATAAGAATAAGAGAAAACAATTGATGATAATTAACAAAACCTTATGAACAGCAAATAATTAACATAACAATTGATGAGACTGCAAGAGGCCAGTTAATGACCTACACGAGGCAGTTCCTTCCAATATTTAGCCATCCCATCTGTCATCCCTATCCATACTCTGATCCAACCGTCTTTTAAAGCTACCTATTGACTCACCACTTACTACGTGTCTATCCAGCCTATTCCAATCATTCACCACTCTGTTAGTGAACCAATATCTACCTAGGTCTGTCCTGAATCTAAGTTTTTCTACCTTGTACCCATTTCCACGTGTCCTATCCTGGCTAATAAGTTCGAAACCTGATCAATGTTTCCCTTATTAATTCCTTTTACCCATTTGAAAACCTCAATCATATCCCCTCTTGCCCTCCTCCTCTCTAGGGAGTGGAGTGCTACTGTACTTCCAAATTTAGAGAAGACCTACCTGGATTAGCAGTAATAACGAGATACATCATAACATCATTGACATTGCAGAATACAAGGTAGAAAAACTTAGATTCAGGACAGACCTAGGTAGATATTGGTTTACTAACAGAGTGGTGAACGGTTAGAATAGGCTGGATAGACATGTAGTAAGTGGTGAGTCAATAGGTAGCTTTAAAAGACGGTTGGATCAGAGTATGGATAGGGATGACAGGTGGGATGGTGAAATATTGGATTATTCCAAGGGTGGGGGACAAGGAACTGCCTCGTGTAGGTCATCAACTGGCCTCTTGTAGTCTCATCAATTGTTATGTTATGTTGTGAGTCAGTATAATTCCACTCAGAGCCAGGGACACACAGTTCTTGAGTGGCTGTGACCAAGGCTGCTCCCAGTCCCTTGTTACTCTTGGTGGGAGTGTGTCAGTATAACTCCAATCAGAGCCAGGGACACACAGTTCTTGAGTGGCTGTGACCAAGGCTGCTCCCAGTCCCTTGTTACTCTTGGTGGGAGAGTGTCAGTATAACTCCACTCAGAGCCAGGGACACACAGTTCTTGAGTGGCTGTGACCAAGGCTGCTCCCAGTCCCTTGTTACTCTTGGTGGGAGTGTGTCAGTATAACTCCAATCAGAGCCAGGGAGACACACTGCTTGGCGAGATGTTTCCAAGATGCAACTTGAAATGGTGTTACAAAGTCCTGCAAAATAAAAAGATTCTATTAGTTTTATCGCTATGGAAGTTATATTAGTAAGTACAAGTATCATTTTAAACTCCAAGTACATGGAAAGGTTAGCAGTGATCACTTTTGTATTTATATTATCAGTTAGATTAAGGTTCCCTAAACATACATCTTTCAGTGATGTGTTAATAGAATGTATGTATTGGCAATGCATGTATAGGAATGTATAGCAAGCTGAAAAAATTACATTAAAAGTCAACAAAACGTGTTATATCAACCAAATGTGTTACTTCACTCAACCCCTGAATCAAAAATGAAAAAAAATAAATTTCTCCCCCATTTTTATTTTCCTTATAACTTTTTTTCCACCAATCACAGACCGACTCCGAGGCCATGTATACTATAGCTCACAAGAACGGCCATTTTCTACTCTTCCTTATGTATAAAAATTATTTACGTAAACCTCATACTTTTCGAGTTATTTGATAAAACACGATTTATAGAAAAACTCATAGGAGGGGACCCATGAACATTTCTTGACACTTTTTCAAATTTTTAATTTCACGAAAATTCGTCTAATTAGGTTCTACGGCATGATAAACAAGAATCTGGACTCCATTTTATGATTACTATAATATTAACCCGTAAAGAGTAGTAATTATACTATTACTATTTCTTAGAAAAATATAAATGTGACTTTTTTTCAATTATCTACATTCAATTATCATTATACTATAGCACACAAGAACGGCCGTTTACTACTCTTCCTTAAAATATATATATATATATTATTTATATATAAAAAATATATATATTTTTATATAAAGAATATATATACTATTTTTATAAAAAAAAAAAAAAAAAAAAAAAAAAAAAAAAAATATATATATATATATATATATATATATATATATATATATATATATATATATATATATATATATATATATATATATATATATATATATATATATATATATATATATATTATTTATATATAAAAAAAAAATATATTTTTATATAAAGAATATATATACTATTTTTATATTAAAAAAAATATATATTATTTATATATAAAAATTTTTTTTTTTATATAAAGAATATATATACTATTTTTATATAAAAATATATATATATATTATTTATATATAAAAAATATATATATTTTTATATAAAGAATATATATACTATTTTTATATAAAAAATATATATATTTTTATATAAAGAATATATATACTATTTTTATATAAAAAATATATGTATATATTATTTATATATAAAAAATATATATATTTTTATATAAAGCATATATATACTATTTTTATATAAAAAATATATATATTTTTATATAAAGAATATATATACTATTTTTATATAAAAAATATATATATATATTATTTATATATAAAAAATATATATATTTTTATATAAAGAATATATATACTATTTTTATATAAAAAATATATATATATATTATTTATATATAAAAAATATATATATTTTTATATAAAGCATATATATACTATTTTTATATAAAAAATATATATATTTTTATATAAAGAATATATATACTATTTTCATATAAAAAATATATATATATTATTTATATATAAAAAATATATATATTTTTATATAAAGAATATATATACTATTTTTATATAAAAAATATATATATATATTATTTATATATAAAAAAAAAAAATTTTTTTATATAAAGAATATATATACTAATTTTATATAAAAAATATATATATATTATTTTTATATAAAAAAAAAATATTTTTATATAAAGAATATATATACTATTTTTATATAAAAAATATATATATTTTTATATAAAGAATATATATACTATTCTTATATAAAAAATATATATATATATATATATATTATTTATATATAAAAAATATATATATTTTTATATAAAGAATATATATACTATTTTTATATAAAAAATATATATATTTTTATATAAAGAATATATATACTATTTTTATATCGATATCTCCTTACCTTTATAATGGTTTGCAAATTCAAACTCAGATACTTGTTCGCATCACATCAAACAGTTATGCCGCTGGATTACAGAAATATATATAAATTTTTTTTTGGTTAAGTTATATTAGGTTTGGTTTGGTTAGGTTAGGTTAGGTTAGGTTAGGTTTGGTTTGGTTAGGTTAGGTTAGGTTAGGCTAGGTTTGGTTTAGTTTGGTTCTAATTCTCTCGAAAGCTATTAGAGATATTGGAAATATCATTGTAGCATCTGACAGACCTAATTAAACTCTACAACTGTCATAATGGCCGTTCCAAATAGATTTATGCCTGTGTAAGTTGACTTGCTTGGATAAGATTAGGGAGTTACACGTGCACCAAGATGTACGTGGATCAGATCGTGTTCCAATATCCATTACTCTGGATATTAACAGAGGAAAAGTGGTCTTGGCCCAGGAGCTGGTGGAGAGAACAGCTACCTTGGGACAAAGTTACCAGCCCCAGACACCAACCTTTCTCTATAAACCAAGGAAATCAGCTAACTATAAGAAAGTTAATACGGAAGAATTCATAAGAACACTAAACCGAGTGGAGCCTCCTACCTTGAATTCTAGGAGTCAATACGTACATGAAAGGCTTAGCTAATACGTACATGAATACTAGGAGCTGACTGTTAGGTTGTATAGAATCATTTCAACAAGAGATTTTAGAAGGAATTATTAGTACTTACGCGATGCAATTTGTTCTTCTCTCCCGGAGGTTTTGTCAACTTGTGTCAATGAAAATGTTGCTGAAAGACGTCAACTCGGCCTGTAAGATAAATAATAATAATAATAATAATAATAACAATAATAATAATAATAATAATAATACAATATAGTCCATTGCAACATAGGAACAATTAAGATAGGATGTACTTGTTGCAGAGAGAAGGATTAAAAGGCATCTCTAGGCCATAGTTTTACAAGGTAGAGTTCTAACACCTAAATAATAATAATAATAATAATAATAATAATACACTGTGATTGCATCTATATTAATCTTAAGCCAGAATATATTAGCATTGAAAATATAAGTGTTAGCCTAACAAGTCTTCAAGATGCCAACCTTACTTTTACAGGAGACACACAAAGGTAATTTTGATGTCATTTACGTAAACAATTAAGTATTATTATTAAACAAGAGATTTTAGAAGGAAATATATCTTCTGGTCAACTTGTGGCCGTAAAACTTGTATTAAGACCTCAACTCAGCCTGTAATATAAACAATAATATTAATAATGACAATAATAATAATAATGATAAAGATAGCGACAATATATTCAATGGAGACAAACAAAATAAACACATAAACAACATATTATTGACTTTATATGTATTGGAACAAGGATTAAAAGGCACATAAATAATAATAATAATAATAATAATAATAATAATAATAATAATAATAAAAAGCTACCATGAGCCTGGATCAAACTCGCAACCTTTAGCTCACAATCCGAGCACTGTCCACATAACTCTCCGAAGGTCCGTGGGCAAAATAATCTTGAATCACTGGGTCCGAAAACTCTTCTTTGGGGACAGTGTTGTATATGGGGTCAGCGTGGTATTAGCCCGCCTCCCAACATTCTCCTGTAGGGGATAGGGTGTGTTAGGTTGTGTTGGGGATGGGTTTGGGTGGGTGAAATGGTTATCTGGTATGGTACAGATTATTATACTACTACTACTGGCAGGGCAGAACAGGTGTGTTGCTTGTGTGTTCCTCTTCCTGCAGGTAAGTGTTCCGTTCGGTTCCGTTCCGTTCCCTTTCCAGCTTATCGTCTCATTTTTCCGCTAAAAGACGTCAACTCGGCCTGTAAGAGAAATAATAATAATAATAATAATAATAATAATAATAATAATAATAATAATAATAATAATGATGATATTCCCGGAGCCTCATCATCTTAGCTCTGTTCTTCACTAATAATGATGCAGCAGTCATTAGCTATTCAGTACAGACTACCTAAGTTAATTACCTCCACAGCCAAGCATAATTACCACCATTACCGTTAAGGAATATGACTTTTTCCTTGACTAAATTGACTGTGAAAAGATTCAATCCTAACTCAGCACAATACAGTGGGATGACAGACAGGCAATGACACAATTCTTCCTTGAAACATTACAGTAAGTGTGTAGAGGCCATGTACCACCTAAATCCATCCATGCGTCGCACAAACACACACACAAACACATCATTCCAAGAGACAGAAGGGTCCTAATGAAGACAAGAATGTCCCTCAACACGAGACTGCAGCGAACACTAAATATTGAAAAGCATCGATCACTAAGGACAAAACTGAGACACATTCAAGTTTGTCCGTCTGCAAGAATCATATAAACTGCAAAAAAAAATCAACAAAATCAAGCTGTAACTAACATCAAGAAATTTGCCAAAACACACACACAAATCGAGCCCCTGAAGAAAGGTGATGGGAAGGTTACCTCAGAGCCTGGCACGGCACAATGTGTGAACCGTTGCGGCAACAATACCGCAATGCATTCACCACACCCTAAGATCTCAACCACCGCCGGAAGGAACAGCTACCCAGCCCAGCCAATCAGACAGCTGCGGCCAAACTCGGCAGCTGGACCTGATAGCCTGCCTGCCATTGTTCTCATAAAATGTTGTGATGTGTTACCATTCCCCAACTAGCTGCTTTGGCAAAAATCATTGGACACAGGTGTGATTCCAAAAATATTCAAACAGGCCATCACCTCTCCTATCTTCAAAGGTGGAGATAAAACACAAAGAGGCTGGGCCTGTACTCCCAGCATGAAGAAGGGACAGGTACCGAGCCATCTACGTCTGGAAGGTAATGGAAAAAATGGTGCCTGACCCCAACAATCTGTGTGGTGAAGCATCCCAAGCCAATGACCGCAATGGATGTAAGTGTGTGAGGAGAGCCCTGCCGTCACACACTTCCAGTAAAGTCAAGACCCTCCTGGCTGCCAGTCTGAGTCATGCTCCACCAACAACATTCAATGCTCTCTCTAAGGAAGTAAGAGGCAGCAGCGGGTGCAGTGTGGAAAAATTCAAGGCGCCGCTATTCCCCTGAGTGTTGGGTGTGGACGCAGCAGAGACCTGATTTGTCAAGGTGGAAACTTTGTCAGATAGTGTCTGAACAGAAATACACAATGCCTGAACAGTTTTGTGCAAGTGCCTCAGGGCAGGGCTGTTACCACCATTATCCAGTGCAAACAAAAAGCAAGGCGTCACCACCATCCCTTAGTGATGGAATGATTGAGTGAGGCAAGCCCATGCAAAGAGGAGAGTCATGCAACCACAAGGAGCACCTATCACAGCCTATACAGTCATCACCCGTGAAGCCACCACACACTCCACAACATTTGTCATCATCATTAACATAGGTGTCAGCTGTACGTATTAGCAGCAACACTACAATTATCGTTAGAACTGGTCTTACTGTTGGTGCTCCCTCCTTTTCCTCTTCCTGCACCGGCTCCTCATCCACGCCCACCACGTCCGCGGGTCATGTCGGGTAACAGATGTTTAGTGTTAAGTCACAACCGTTGATATTTCTAACTGCTAAGCCCCAGACAGTTAAGCAGGCAAGACAAGGCCAGATTCACACAAAGCAGGACCGCCAGTAACTTGTATAAATAATAATACCAGCAGGACGACAGACAATAGGAGCATCACCTCTTACAACACGTTCAACCCCAGCAGTGGTTCCCAGTAAATTAACTTCAAATTGGAACAGAAATGCATCACACCCTAATTCCAGTAGACAGTTAGAAAATGTTTACTATGCAACATACAAGGCATGTATCCTCTGGCAAACCAGAGTAAAGTACCATACCTGGCTGACCTAGCAAACACTAATAACTACAGGTAGGAGTACAGGATGTGGAAGTCAATATTGAAAATTATACTTTATTCAGGACCGATAGAAAAATGCGCAGCAATGGAGGTGTAGCCCTGTACATTAGAAATTACCTAACTTCCAGAGCCAGAATAATCATGCAAGAATTGGAGCCTAAACTGAAGGATTCTAATGTGATCCTTCAACCATTATATTTCATTCCTTGATTTTTACTTTATATACCAATTCCTTTCACCATCCATCCTGTTCTCAGCTCATCCTTTCAACTGCTTATGATCACATGTCACTTTCCTTACCGTTCTGTCATGTTCTCTGCAGCAGTCCAGTCCAGTCTTCTTCCTCGTCCAACTCAGTAACACATTAATGGATCTTCTCACACTTGTAACTCATTCCATCTGCAAAGAAATATTTATTTAAATAAAACTTCATATTTTACTAAAGGTTCATATTTTAAGAAAGGTTTTACGATGTTAAGATGTGATGTTACAAAATTTAAGAAGAGGACTTGCATCACCAAATTGAGTTTTGTCAATGGCAAGACTAACAGACAATTTCTTTATACTGTCATGTTGTAAAATATTGAAATAAAACTATTCTAAACTTGCTGTGTTATTACATCAAGGGAATAAGTACTTAAGGGACCAGTTTCCCTTACTGAAAAGGGAGAGGAGCAAGTAGATTTCAACAATGCTAGGGAGGGAAGGTAAGGCAAGAAATCATGCAAGATGTGACAAAAATAGAAATGCAAACATTTCTTACCTGAAGTAGGAATAGATGGGTACACCTTTTTTCACAGGGATAGAGTAGGTAGGAGAGGGGGAGGTGTAGCACTGTACGTTAGAAACACATTAAATAGCTATGTCAATACCACAATAAAAACAGATAGGAATATGGAATCATTATGGATTGACATTATTATAGGAGGGAAAAAGTTTGTTGTAGGGATCATATATAGGCCTCCGGATTTAGACGAAGCAGCTAGTGCATTCCTGATGCAGGAGCTTGCAAGGGCATCTAGGTATAATAATGTGTGCATTATTGGAGACTTAAATTATAGGAGAATAGACTGGGATAGTATGACAGGAGACGGGTGCTCGGAGAAATTCTTAAATGTCGTCCAGGATGGTTTTTTCACACAACTTATAAGGGAACCAACGCGACAGGGAAATATTTTAGATCTGGTCTTAACGAATAATGAAACTTTGATCAGCCAGGTTGAGATAGGAGCGAGATTTGATGTTAGTGACCACCATGAAATTAGATTCAAGATTAACACAGAGAAAAGTAGAACAAAACACTGCTTTAGTACCAGATTGAGATAGAATTGCATTATAATAGCATAGTTAGGGAAATTCATACAGGACAGGAACAGTATATACCTAAGAGGAGGATTAGGTCAAACAGAAATGATCCAAAATGGATGAATAGCAGCAATAGAAGGGAAATTGGATTAAAAAGGGGACTCTATAGGAGAATTAAAAGGGGAGAAGTACAGGTTACTACCTTTACTTCTCCCCTTTTAATTCTCCTATAGAGTCCCCTTTTTAATCCAATTTCCCTTCTAATGCTGCTATTCATCCATTTTGGATAATTTCTATTTGACCTATTTGGGCAGTATAATGACCTAGCTAGGAAAGTTAAAAAGGATATTAGGACTGCAAAGAGGAATTATGAGGTTAGGATAGCTAGAGATGCCCAGAAGGTTCCAAAGGGATTCTATCAGTTGTACAAGGCTAAAACAAAGGAAAGAATAGGATCTCTTATAGGAATGGATGGCAGCTTGATAGAAAATGGTGAGGAAATTAGTTAGGAATTAAATAAATACTTCTTGTCTGTATTTTCTCAAGAAGAGTCGGGTAGGGAACTGGAGCCAGTACAGATCTTTAGGGGACAAGAGGTTGATAAATTAAGTGAAATAGTAATAAGTAGGGAAGTAGTTTGCAAGGATATAGATAGACTTAAAAGACTAAATCTCCAGGGCCGGACGACATTTTTCCGAGGATTCTTAAGGAATGTAGAGAAGAACTCGTTGAACCCATTGCGATGATTTTTAGAAAGTCCCTAGACACAGGAGTAGGTCCTAGGCTATGGAGGCAGGCTAATGTAGTTCCTATATTCAAGAAAGGAGATAAGGCAGAAAGTAGTAACTACCGCCCAATTAGTTTAACATCAGTGGTAGGCAAGATGTTAGAAGCTATCATAGCAAGGGCAATTAGGAAACATTTAGATGAACAAAAGTTAATTAGACATAGTCAACATAGTTTTAGCAAGGGAAAGTCATGCCTCACAAATTTATTATCCTTCTATAGGAAGGCATTTGAAACTATAGATAAGGGGGACGAGTATGATATAATTTATTTGGATTTCAGTAAAACCTTTGACAGAGTATCCCATAGGAGATTTAAGTAAAATTAAGGCTCATGGCATAGATGGGAAGGTACTAGAATGGATTAGGGTATGGCTTACTAGTAGGGAACAGAGGGTACAGATTAATGGGAAGAAATCAGAATGGGGTAATGTTACTAGTGGGGTACCACAGGGATCAGTACTAGGACCGTTGTTATTCATAATTTATATAAATGACTTAGAGACAGGAATAAACAGTGATATCAGTAAATGTGCCGATGACACAAAGATAGGAAGACCGGTAAAGAATTTAGATGATGCTAGGATGCTGCAGGAGGACTTATATAGACTGTACGACTGGTCAGAGAAATGGCAGATGCAGTTTAATGTTAACAAGTGTAGCATTATGAGTGTAGGTAAAGGCCTGTAGACTACACATTAAATGACAATACCTTAGGAAGGTCATATAGTGTGAGGAACTTAGGAGTTCAAATAAGCAGTGACTTGCGTCCCAGGGAACAGTGTATTATAGCTAGAAATAGGGCCAACAAGATGCTGGGATTTATTAGTAGGTGTGTGACAAATAGGAGTTCTGAGGTCATTCTGAGGTTGTATTTAGCGCTAGTTAGACCCCACCTAGATTATGCAGCTCAATTTTGGTCCCCTTATTATAGGAAGGATATAGGCTCCTTGGAGGCAGTCCAGAGAAGAATGATCAAGATGATTCAGGGGCTGAGAAATTTACCCTACAAAGATAGATTAAAACGTCTTAATCTCCACTCCCTAGAGAGGAGGACAAGAGATGATATGATTGAGGTTTTCAAATGGGTAAAAGGAATTAATAAGGGAAACATTGATCAGGTTTTAGAATTTAGTAGCCAAGATAGGACACGTGGAAATGGGTACAAGCTAGAAAAACTTATTCAGGACAGACCTAGGTAGATATTGGTTCACTAACAGAGTGGTGAACGATTGGAATAGGCTGGGTAGATACGTAGTAAGTACTGAGTCAATAGGTAGCTTTAAAAGACGGTTAGATCAGAGTATGGATAGGGATGACAGGTGGGATGGCTAAATATTGGATTATTCCAATGGTGGGGGACAAGGAGCTGCCTCATGTAGATCATTTAACTGGCCTCTTGCAGTCTCCCCATTTCTTATATTCTTATGTAAAGCAAGTAAAAAAATTTAGGGGAGGATAATGTGCATCTAAAGGGCAATTGAGAAAACTAAAGGAAAATTGTGGTAAGGTTGTTAGGCATTTCTTAAAGATTGTTAAACTATCAAAGGAAGAGATACAGTAATACCAATGATGGGGAAATGAAGGATCGTTAATAGGGAATAGGAAACAAGGAAGAAAGAGCTGGAGGAGAGAACTGAAAATGTAGACATAATAGAAGAACGCGAAATGAAGGAAAAATACGGTGATTTAATGAAATGGAAAGCATGAGTCTGGAAAAAAAAGGATCTAACGGAATATGAATCAATGTACAAATGAATTACAAATGAGTGAAGCAGATTGTTGATAGATTAAGGAAAGAAGAAAAGAAAGTTTAATGAACAAAAAAGAGCAATGCTGGAAGCTAATAGAGTCGTTAAATGATAGGGTTGTTAAGTGTTGTTAGGTTGAATCAAGGGACTGTTTGCCACTGAACATGTATACAACATTAATCCTTACCTGTGACGCTGATCCATCCACACAAACACTGGCCAGACAGGTGTGGCTGATCAACCATCTTGCCGCACCACTGAAAAATAATTCGGTTTTAACATTAACAAATTATCACCAAAACACTTTTACAGCAACAAAATGTGACACTAATACACACGGATCATTAATATAACATGTGAATTGATAAACGAAATTGTAATTGTAATGTGGGGGGGGGGGGGGGAAATGTGCCAGGCAACAAAGGCCATATGGCACTATTGGGGTATTAGGGTTAGATAGTAGGGCTAGGGGGGGGGTAGGGTCGGGTAGGGGTTAGATTAGATGTAGGGCGTTAGCGGTACGAAGAAAGGATATAAGGGCAGGGAGGGAAGAGGAAGGGGACTCAGTGAGGATATCAGCAAGACAGGGGGCACGAGACAGGGAGGAAAGGTGGGGGAAGGCTGCAAGACAAGGGGCTGCGAAGGCAGAGCATGAAAGAAGGAGATGAGGAAGAGAAGAAAGGACGCCACAAGATGGGCAGACGGGGGGAGGGGAACGGGACATCAGGTAAGAATGGGTGAATCTGGTGTGGCCAATTCGTAAACGGGCCAGGGCAGTCTCCCAGCGTCTAGTAGGATGAGATAGGTAGGACCAAGGGGAAACAGAGGGCTTGACAGCGCGAAGTTTATTAGAAGTAAGGGTGGACCAGAAAGATTGCCAGCGGGTATAAAGGAAAGTCCGAAAAACTGGGAAATAATCAGAAACAGGAAGGGAGGAAGTGCAAAAGGTAGGAAGGGTGAGGGTATCATGTGCCAAAGAGTCAACAGCATCGTTACCAGGGATTCCAACATGACTGGGTACCCAGCAAAAACGGACTGTTTTGTGACGGACAGAAAGGCGGAATAATCAGTCCCGGATGTCACGGACAAGAGGATGTGAAGAGGAAAAGGAAGATAAAAGGGAGAGGGACGACCGAGAGTCTGTAAAAATAGTATAAGAAGAAGCGGTGAGGCGGAAGATGCGGCGGAGGGCAAAAAGAATCGCAAACAGCTCAGTAGTAAGAACGCTAGCCTCAAGAGGGAGGCGGTATTGGAAATAAGTGTCAGGAAACAGGACAGTACAGCCCGAGCCAGTAGAAGACTTGGAACCATCAGTATAAACGTGTACGCTACCAGAATGAGTAGGAAGATGAGCCGAGAAATGGGAGCGTAAGACACAGGAAGGGGTATTAGATTTCGGGGAAATTGGGAAGACAGAGGAGCAAAAGGAGAGGTGAGGGGAGAGCCAGGGGGGAGTAGAGGAAACAGAGAATGGAAGCGGATTAAGGGAGGGGGAAGAAGGATGGGAAAGAAGGGCAAGCATATGGAGGGGGAAGGGAACAGGTAAGCGAGGCCGAGTGGCAAAGGTTGCAGAGAGAGGAGGGATACACAAAGCGGAGGAGGGAAATTGAAGGGAACGGGCATAGCAGCGGAGGGAAAGGAGGGCCCGGCGACGGGGAAGAGAAGGGAGGCCGGCTTCAGTGTACAAGCTCTCCACAGGGGAGGATCGGAAAGCACCAAGAGCGAGGCGGAGACCAAGGTGATGAACAGGGTCAAGGAGGCTGAGGACGGAGGGGGAGGCGGAAGAATAAACATGGCAGCCATAATCAAAGACAGAAAGGACCAGTACAGTATGCAGCGAAAGCAGAGTCTTGCGGTCAGCACCCCAAGACACATGGGAGAGGGTTTGTAGAAGACGGAGGCGGCGAAGGACGGTATCTTGCTGGCGCCAAGTAAGGCGAGAGTCGAAGATAAGACCAAGAAACTTGCCCGATGTGCGATATTCAAGAGGGGTGCCATAAAGAAGAAGGGGAGGAGGACAAGCAGTACGGGACCGTGAAAAGTAAATAGAGAAAGACTTTGTAGGGGAGAAGTGGAAGCCATGGTCGGTGGCCCAAGAGAAGGTGACAGTAACAGCAGATTGAAGAAGGCGATGGAGAAGGGAGGAGGAGCTGCTCGAGGCCTGGTAGGCTGTGGTGAGTCTTGACTGTGGTTCATTAACATCCTGTGGGTCTGTGGACTGAGATAGAGATAACGTACATGTGTGTGTTTTGGGTTCATCTGTTAATAACTTGATTAAATATTTTTGTAATAAAATGTTATGTATTTCCTATATATTTAATTACTAACCTTAATAATTACTACCACTACCACCACTACTACTAGTACTGTTATTACTACTCTAATAGTGTTCCAAATGTTAACATATAATCCTGGTGAGACAGAATCCAGTCTTCACATCTCAACACAAACATAGATAGATAGATAGATAGATAGTTTATTGACCACAACCAAAACATGTACAATAATCCTTTAGGTCCAACCTATTACATTTCCATTACCTCTTAATAATACATATATGCAAAGTTAAAGTTGCCAATGACAACAAAAGTAAACATAAATGACAGAGAGAAATAGAAATGGCTGAGGAGAAGGAAACTGAATAGAAATGAGAAACATCCAGGACGAAATCCTTTTACAGTAATATTCTTAAGAAGAAATGCCTTACAAACACATAATAATCACAAAATAATTGCTTGATAATAAATATCCTCGTACATCATATGACAACAAAGGATTAACTAATGGTCACAATAAATACTGCTCAATGACATCTCAAGTCTAATTCTGCTCATATAAATTGAGAATGATAGATATTAATGAACATAATGTTACATTATCAAAGTTGCCATTAAATAAGTCATAGAAGCAAGTAAAGCCATAAGTATCACGGACGTGTTGTGAGAGGGGACACACATTAATAACATGAAGCTCCGTTTGTACTTGTCCACAAGGACATAAGCGTTCCTCCAGGGGAAGGCGGCCACGTCCCCTCCGATTCCATCTTCCCACTTCTACAGCTAACCAGTGGGATGACAAACGGAAACGACTGAAAGCCATTCTGTGATCATCCCTGATTCCATACCTGGATTTGTAGACATCGTGCACAGTTAGGCTGGGATTAATTTCCTTGTAAGTAATTCTTCATGTAGAATCGGACGTAGACAAGTCATGCTTAAGATTTTCCATGGCAACAGAAATGTCATCTTTGTTTTCGCTAAGTAATTGTGATACAAATGTTCTTGTGTTATATCTTGCATTAAGCACTGTGTTTATTGTAAATGCCAAAGGATCATCTGCCATAAGTGAACGTTCTTGCCAAAACTTTCTAAAGAAGTTTCTTTGTTTACTGCGGACAAGATCTTTAAGTGGTGGATAACCTAATTCAATGTAACACATATCATTACATGTACTTGTCCTGACACCTAACAGTTGTTTAATACACATGTTATATAATCTTGTCACTGGTCTCAGATCAGCATTCAACCAGGACTCGCATCCATACAATATCGATGACATAAGTGCGGCATCAAAAATACGTTTCTTTACACTGAATGGGATGTCGTTATTTTTCTTTAAAAAGGCAACAAACTTGTTTACATGGGCCATCTTGATAGTAGCATGGACTTTAACAGCAGAGGAAACAGAACCATCCGATGTAAATGGAGCACCAAGGTATATATATCTATCACATGGTTCAACAACTAAATCACCCAGCCTCAGAGGTTCATTATCTTCCCTGTTACCACATATAACAAAGAATTTTGTTTTAGATTAATTAATCTTCATCCCGTAGTTCTCACAAAATTGTTTTATGTGTCCTAGCTTTCTCATCATACTGTCTCTAGAAGTGGCTAACAGAACAGTATCATCCATCAAAACAAGTAGGTGGTGCCATGACAGAAAATCGTCTGGTCTGCAGTTATCTTTAAGCAATTTTATAAGGTCATTTACGTATATTATGAAGAGCAGGCAGGAAGTAGGTTAGCCTTGACGGACACCCAAAGTGGCTGATATAACAACTGTGCCGAGTATACTGTTAGTAACGTGGTACATTGCAACAAGTGCCGCCAACATCACACCTCCACATCCTAGTCTTTTTTTAACACTTTGAATAGAATGTGTCTTGGCACTAAATCATAGGCCTGAGAAAAATTGACGAAAGTCACAAACAGAGTGTGTTTCTTTTTCTTCGCATAGTCTGTTAACAAGCGCAGTGTAACTATGTGCTCTATACATCCACGTCCTTTCTGAGCCCCTGCCTGTTCTCTATAAGGAGTAAACCAGTTCTCTAATCTTGCACATAACACTGAGTCATAAAGCTTAGTTATACTATTCAACGCCGATATCCCACGATAATTTTTCACCTCCTGCCTGCTACCTTTTTTGAATATGGTGAATAACTTTGCCCTGGTCCAACTTACAGGGTAACTAGAGGAAACAAAAACTGAGTTAAATAAAGCAGTGAGAATTATTATCCAGTTCATTGGAAGAAGCTTGAAAATCCCAGGCCAAATACCGTCAGGGCCACATGCTTTATCTGATTTTAGTCTCTTTATCTGAAAGACTACTTCTTCTGTGGTAATATTATCATCTAAAATAGGGATAGTTGGATGGAGGTTACTATCATCACAATCCGTCTGTAAACCTGACCTAGATACATTCTCATAAAAAGCTTTAAATTCCTCATCAGTTGGGGTTACATTATTAGTAGTTCCATCTTGAAAATTGCCCTTCCAGTCAATGGCCTTCCAAACATTAGCATCATCACGGTCATATAACAACTTGTCCCACCGGCTACTGCTCAATGTAACATTTGTAACACTATTGACACGAACCTGTTCTTGGCTTGCCTTAGAACACTCATACAGGGCTACAGTTACATTATAAGCAAACTGATTTACATCAGTAAAATCAACATTACAGTTCACATCAGAAATACTATCAGCAAACACTTCCTGATTGATTCGTGACAATCTAATAGGTTTCTTTAGTAAAGTATTATGTAAGTGTTTCAATGTGGCATGCTCACCAAGCTGACATGCTCTGTTGAGCAGACCATCAACATCAATACGTGGTAAGGACAAAATCAGTGACACTGGAGCATGATCAGAAGGCAAGTAATCTGTTTGAAATACAGTGAAATCTTCAACATAATTCAATACATTGTGAGAAACCATACATACATCTAATTCAGAAACCCATCTGTCACCTTGTTTGTATGTCATTTTACTTACATAATTCTTTTCTCTTACATTCAAATTGTTAACAACAACAAGTTTTAGATCAATACACATTGATGCTAGAACAGAAGCATTGTCATTAGGATTGTCTGTATTGTCTGGAATGTCAGGATAGGAGTAATCGTCACAATCAGGTAACTCCGCACGCACAGGTAGTACACGCACCATTTTTCCAAACCTTGCATTAAGGTCACCAATAATCACATATTCATCAACACCTTCACTTACAATTAATTTACTCTGAATGGCAGCAAATGAGTTGTGTGAGAAATATGGTGAATCACTTGGAGGGATATAACAAGCACCGAACACAAACCGCGGCATACACTGAAACCGAAGCCACACTTGATCCTCGATACTTGTGTCAACATTCATGGTGAACTGAGCTAGATGGGATTTTACCAATACCACTGTGCCACCATGATGAGACGACGCTTTGTTATTACTTTTATAACAAGAATATCCTGGAAGACACATTCGTAAAGGAGTCTTAACTTCATTCAGACACACTATATCATATTTCAACAGAAAATCTTGCACACGCGGGTTCTCTAATTTAGTTTTTACACCATTTACGTTCCATGAAATTAACCTAATAGAATGCACATGTGGTTGTGGTCGACTTAAAAACCCATCAAGCACCACTTATCTATGACCTCACCATCCTTATAAAGCTGACGTTCACGTGTGTTTAGGTGGACATTACAACCAACATTTTCTGGTCGTTCCTTTTCTGTTTTTTCGGCATCATGCAGGCGTTTCCATTCAGCTCTAACGGCCGGGTGGACATCCTTCTTGATATATATCTTGTTGAATGTGTCACCCAACATCTTAAGTATTTTAGCCTTCTCCAGCACAACATCTCTTTTGAAGAGCAGATATCTTATTATGAATTGATCTGTCCGTCGATGCAATAGTGTTCTTCAGATCAGCCATGTCATTCATGAGGACATCAAGTTTGGTGGTAACTGTTTGTAAGGCGTCTTCTTCATGAGATGACAAGATGCTATCAATAAGCTCATCTTTTGTCACTTCCTTCAATTGACTGCGCTGCAGTTTTCTCAGCCCAGTGAGTGACTTTGCCATGATGGAATAATATTTAATATGTATTGTGCAAGCAGATCATGGGAGGACAATACAACAGGAGTAGATAATAACTCAGGCAGCGTCACGTTGCCTTGGTAATGGAGAACCTCTAGTGCGCATGCGCGAGCTTAGAAAACTCGACGAGGGAAGGCCTTTATTATGGATTAGTATTTTCCACTGGCTATAACTACAAAGTCACTCTGTTTTTTTTTACCAGTTACCACTCTCAGTGCATACTCACTGTATTCACAGAGGATTATTCTTCCAGAAGAGGCGTCTGGGTACTCAAATAAAGCTCAAAATCAGGAATAAACAGGGAGCCAGGGCCAGTTGTTGTCCCACCCTCATGCATGCGCACACACACACCCACACACCCGTACCTGTAAAAAAAACCACCAGAGGGGTCGTCCAGCCCCCCGCTCCCCACCACCTCCCCTGACTCCCTCGTGCTCCAGAAACCATCAAGGAGGCTATCATCGTCAACATCAGCTCCTCCTCCCTCTCCTCCTCCTCCATCCCATCCACGGCCACTGTGGAAGAGAGAGAGACAGAAAGAATGTAAGTGGAGGAGAAGGAGAGGAGGAGAGAGAAGAGAAGAGAGAGAAAATAATTAATTAGTGAAATAAAACATTATCTAACTAAACTAATCAAACACACACACACACACACACACACACACACACACACACACACACACACACACACTAAACTAAGCTATCTAATCATAAAATACACACACACACACACACACACAGTACCCTACAAAATACATACACTAGAATTAATTAACGTACACACACACACGTGCACACACACACATACACACAGTACCCTACAAAATACATACACTAGAATTAATTAACGTACACACACACATACACACAGTACCCTACAAAATACATACACTAGAATTAATTAATGTACACATAAATACGTACACACACACACACACACACACACACACACACGTTTACCCAAAATACGCATCAAGAAATCCACCGTATGCAGGAAGGCTCATACTTAGCCAGGAAAATCTTTAGAAAAAATATAATAATAATAATAATAATGATAATTTTCACACACACTTCAAAACACACTTTCTCATCTCCAAACACACTTACCTCCATCTAAACACACTTATCCTCTTTCAAACATATCTAAATACACTTTCTCATCCTCAAAATCCCATCTCCCTTTTCAAAAACACATAAAATAAACACTTTCTTCAATCCAAACACATTTTCTCACTTTCAAAACACACTTCCCTCCCTTCAAACACACTTTCTTCCCTTCAAACACACCTAAACACACTTTCTTTCCTCAAAAAACATATCTAAACATACTTTCCCATCTCAAATTACCCCAAAAAACACATCCAACACACTTTTCTACCCCAAAACACTTAAAAAAGCACATCTTAACACACTTTCCCTTATCCAAACAGCCCAAAAAAACCATCTTTCTAAAAATAAACACACTTACCCCCATCCAAACAGCCCCAAACACCACCCAATCACACCCAAACACACCCACGTACCCACACACCCACCCAAACAGCTCCACACACACCCTCAAACAGCCCCAAACACCACCCAAACAGCCGCAAACATCATCTAAACACCCCCAAACACACCCACACCCAAATACACCCAAACAGCCCCAAATACCATCCAAACACACATACCCAAACACACCCAAACATCGCCCAAACAGCCCCAAACATACCCAAACACCACAACCACCCATACCCAAATACCATCCACACCCACACACACCCAAACACACACACACCCACACACCTACGTACCCATGTCCCGCCCTGACAGGTGTGTTGGTGGCAGCGATGGCGTCCTTGATCTCATTATATTTCTTTGACAGATTCGTGACAGCGGACTTGACACTGCTTAACCCTCCTGAGATCAGCTCGTTGCGGTGGTAGTTGAAGTTACCAGGGCTGTGGGGGGGTAGGGGGTGGTGGTGGTGGTGGTGGTGGTGAAGGAGGAGGAGGAGGAGGAGGAGGAGGAGGAGGAGGATGAGGATGAGGATGAGGATGAGGAGGAGGAGGAGGGAGGAGGGAGGAGGGAGGAGGGAGGAGGGAGGAGAGAGGTAGGAAGAGGATAGATGAAATGTAGTAATAATAGTTGTAGTAGGAGGAGGAGGAAGAGGAGGAGGAAGACAGTTGGAGGAGGAGGGAGGAGGAAGATGAGGAGGAGGAGGAGGTAGGAGGGAGGAGGTAGGAGGTAGGAGGTAGGAGAGAGGTAGGAAGAGGATAGATGAAATGTAGTAATAATAGTTGTAGTAGTAGTAGGAGGAGTAGTAGTAGTAGTAGTAGTAGTAGTAGTAGTAGTAGTAGTAGTAGTAGTAGGAGGAGGAGGAAGAGGAGGAGGAGGAGGAGGAGGAGGAGGAGGAGGAGGAAGACAATTGGAGAAGGAGGAAGGAGGTAGGAGGAGGAGGAAAGAGGTAGGAGGAGGAGGTAGGAGAGAGAAAAGAGGTAAGAGAAGGAGGAGAGGAAGAAAAAATTTGGTTAATATTACATTATAAATTTTTTTTTGTTTATTTTTCAGTGTGTGTGTGTGTGTGTGTGTGTGTGTGTGTGTGTGTGTGTGTGTGTGTGTGTGTGTGTGTGTGTGTGTGTTATTGCTACTTACTATGCTATATATACATGCATGCATACATACACACACATACATACATAAATATCTAGACGTACGTACATGCATTAAGCCATACATATCTATACGTACACACAATATATGTACGTAACCCATACTTACACGCATACACCTGCATGCACATAGCCATAAAGAAACAAAACAAATAACTAAACCAACAATTAAACTATAACAACAACAATAATAATAATAATAATAATAATAATAATAATAATAATAATAATAATAATAATAATACTTACCATTCTTATCAGCTGATGGGACGAATGACTGACACAATTTAATCTAACACACCCTAGCTCACCTTAACACACCCTAATACACCTTAGCTCACCTTAACACACCCTAATTTATCTCAAAACACACTTAAACTCACCCTAACACACTGTAACACACCCTTAAACACCCTAATTTATCTCAAAACACACTTAAACTCACCCTAACACACCTTATCCCATCTTTAAACAACTAACACAGCCTTTCAACCTAACCTAACCAACACTAATAACACCCTTAAATAATCCCAAACACACCCTAAAACACACCTTAACCCCAGCCAAACACACTTTGAAACTCACCATAACCCCAGCCAAACACACTTTGAAACACACCTGAACCCAGCCTAATACACCTTAAAACACACCTGAACCCCACCAAACACACTTTTAAACACACCTTAACCCAGCTTAACACACCTTAAAACACACCTGAACCCCATCAAACACACCTGAACCCAGCCTAACACACCTTAAAAAACACCTAAAACCCAGCCTAACACACCTGAATCCAGCCTAACACACTTTAAAACACACCTGAACCCCAACCTAACACACCTTAAAACACACCAAACACACCTAACACACCTGAACCCCAGCCTAACACACCTGAACCCCACCAAACACACCCTAACACCTTTGAACATACCTGAACTCCAGCAAACACACCTTTAAACACACCTAACACACTCTTACCTGTACTGTCCCATCTGATCAAATGCTGGTTCCAGATACTGTGCCTTGAGGTGACCCAGCTGTTGTCTGGCCTCGCGCAGCCCGTGACTGGCTATAATGGAGGTAGCTGCGCTCAGACCTCCAGCTACTCCACCTCTACCACCTCCTCCTACGCCACCTCCACCACCTCCTCCTCCACCTCCACCTCCGCTACTACTGCTATTGCTGCTACTATTGCTGTTACTATTGGAGGAAGGAAGGAAGGTTTGGTGGTAGGTTGGGTAGTGGTGAGCATGGCTGTTTGTGTGTGTGTGTGTGTGTATGTGTGTGTCTTTCTGTCTGTCTGTCTCTCACTGTCTGTCTGTTTATATATCTTTGTGTGTCTGTATCTGTCTGTGTGTGTGTGTGTGTGTGTGTGTGTGTGTGTGTGTGTGTGTGTGTGTGTGTGTGTGTGTGTGTGTGTGTGTGTGTGTCTCTCCCATGCAACATACACAAGCTAATACAAACACAAATACGAACACAGCTAAACAAACAAACACACACACACACACACACACACACACACACAAACACACACACACACACACACACATACACACAGTCCCAAACAGCCATGTACGTGTATATATATAAAACAACAACAACAACAACAACAACAACAATAATAACAATAACAACAATTATATATGTGCAAAATTACAAGGCAGAAAAAATAAATTGAATATATATAAATTTTGAACTAATTTCAATAAAGTGCAAATTATTAGTAACTAGGTTGGTTAAGTATTAAAGTTTAAGGGGCTTAAATTTTAGGATGGGTTATTATGCGGTAAATTAAAGGTCTTTCTAAGGAGGTGTCTTTGAAATAAGAGTTACAGGAGGCTTTAGGAGGTCTATCAATAGTTTAAGGGAGGGGCTAAATTCTTATTCAGGTGAGGGGTAATAAGGAGAGTTACCTCTATTTTAAAAGAAATTTTAAGGGGCAGCTTTAGAATTGGAGCTCGGGTAAAAGGGTAGAAAAGTAGTTTAAAAGTCGGGTGAGTTTTGTTTTTAATTTTAGTGAGGGAGAAGTCACAGGTTGTTTCTATTTGGGCCCCTTTAAGGCTATTTAAAATTTAGCTAATTTTAAAGTAAATTAAGGGGGGGTGTCCTTTAGGAGGTTGTTGTTGTAAGTCCCTAAACTTGTTTTAAAAATTTTAGGGAAATATTTTGTATCTATGGAGTGAATAATTTTATTTATTTTGAGGACCGTGACTATTTTATTCCCCTGTAAGAGGGAAAAAGGGAGAGGCTAATAAATTTATACAGGCATTTGAAAGCGGTAACTTCTAATAAAATTATTTAAAAAAAGAAAGTTATCTTTAGATAGCTGGGGCTCTTATTTTATAGGTAAGGGTAGTAGAAATAATTCCCGCGGCCTTTCTGAAGCTCCCAGCAGGAAGAGAGGAGAGCTGGGAATTATTTCTTAAGAGGAGGGTAGTTATATTTAGGTTACGAGCTAATCGTATAAAGACTTTTAAATGAGGTGCAAATATTTTTAAATTTTCTATTTTGTAAAGGTTAATTTAAAGAAAGAGATAGAGAGATTGCTAGAGAACAGAATTGCTAAGGAGCTTTTAGATAAAGAGAAGAGAGTTATTTAATTAAGTTAAGTTATAATTTGTATTAAGGTTAAGGGGTTATAGGCATTTAGTAGTGGGCCATCGTTATGTAATAAGTCCTTAAAATAAAACTTGAGTTAATCCTTAGTTTGATCAATTAAATTTTATAAAGTTTTAAGGATGTAGGAAGCCAGCTGGTTAAAATTTAAAGTGGGTTAGTATGGAAGTTAGGGTAATTAATCAAAAAGTAAAGTAGGGGTTGAGTTTAAGAGGGCGTTATCAGGGAGGAGAAAGAAGCTGTTAGAAGAATAGTTAAGTTTAAATTTCAATAGTTTTGTAAGAAATTTTAGGGTGGAGAGCTGAGAGAGGATAAAGAGATTTTTATAAGCAGCTCTTTAGATTAAAGGAAACTAGTAAGTAGGTTGGCTAAGCGTTTAAGTCTAAAAGGGGTTTAATTTAGGGTAAGTTATTATCAAGGAAGATTAAAGATCTTTCTAAGGGGCTGTCTCTTTGAAATAAGAGGTTAGAGGAGGCTTTAGGAGGTTTATCAGTAGTTTGAGAGGAAGGCTAAATTCTTATACAGGTGAGGGGTAATAAGGAGAGTTACCTCCATTTTAAAAGAAATTTTAAGGGGAAAAGGGCAGCTTTTAGAATTAGGGGCTCGGGTAAAGGGGCGGCAAAGTAGTTTAAAGTCGGGGTTAAATTTTTATTTTTTATAGTTTTAGTAAGGGTGAGGAAGTTACAGGTTGCTTTTATTTTGATTCGTCTTTAAGGTTATTTAAAATTTAGCTAATTTTACAGTAAATTAAGGGGTAATTTTTAGGAGAGAAGTTGATAGAAGTTTCTAAACTTGTTTAAAATTTTTTTGGAGAGATACTTTGTACGGAGGCAGTGAATAATTTACCGGCTACTTTGAGGCCTGCGATTATTTTATTCTCTTATAAGTAGGAAAAAGGTAGGGCTAATAAATTTATATAGGTATTTGAAAGTGGTAATTTAAAATAAAAAAATTAAAAAAAGAAGGCTATCTTTTAATAGCTAGGGCTCTTATTTATATGTTAAGGGTAGTAGAAATAATTCCCGCAGCCTCTTTGAAGCTCCCAGCAGGAAGAGGAAAGAGGCCCCGGCAACTATTTCTTAAAAAAGGTAATTATATTTAGGATACGAGCTGATTATATAAGACTTTTAAGTGAGGAGCAAATATCTTTAAATTTTCTATTTTGTAAAGGTTAGTAAAAAAAGAGGGAAAGAGAGATTGTTAAAAAACAGGATTGCTAAGGTGCTTCTAGGTTAAGAAGAAGAGAGCTATTTACTTAGAGTTAAGTTATAATTTTTATTAAGGTAGAGGGTTATAAATATTTAGTAGTGGGTCATTATTATATAATAAACTCTTAAAATAAAACTTGAGTTAATCTTTGGTTTAATAAAATAAATCTTATATAGTTTAAGGGTCCTGGTAGCCAGCCGGTTAAAATTTAAAGAGGGTAATTATGGGAATTAAAGGTAATTAACCAATCAAAAGGTAAAGTAGGGGTTGAGTTTAAGAGGGCGCTTACTAGGGAGCGAAAGAGGCTGTTAGAAGAATAGTTAAGTTTAAATTTCAATAGTTTTTGTAAGAAATTTAAGGTGGGAAGCTAAGTTAGAGGGTAAGGAAGATCTTTACGACCGACTCTTTAGATTAAAGGAAATTAGTAACTAGGTTGATTAAGTGTTTAAGTTAAGAGGTTTAAATTTTAGGGGAGGCTGTTATCGAGGTAGACTTAAGGCCTCTTTAAGGAGGGTAGACCATCTGTTTGAAATAAGAGGTGAGGGGCTTTAGGAGGTTTATAAATAGCTTCACGTCACCATATTTAACTGACGTCACAGCGGTACTCAATGAGACGCTCTGCTACCAAACCAACATCAGTTCTGATTCTACCTCCCCATCAGTCAACACGTCAGCTGCTTCGCTTCTCCCTGGTTGAAGTTTGCCTGGGAAGTTTTCTCCTATACAGTCCTAAGTTGACTGTGGGTGAAATATATCTGGATCTACGGATGCATTTACTGCCATATGTATTATTTACTATGCAGATTGGAGCTGTGGGTTGATTCTTACCGCCCTAGCAGACAACATATGGTGTTTATCTGACTTCGCTTCTCCCTGGTTGAAATTTGCCTGGGAAGCTTTCTCCTATACAGTCCTAAGTTGACTGTGGGTGAAATATATCTGGATCTACGGATGCTTTTACTGACGTATGTATTATTTACAATGCAGTTTGAAGCTGTGGGTTGGTTCCTACTGCCCTAGGAGACAACATATGGTGTTTATCTGACCTTCTCTGTCTCTCTGGTTGCGCAGTTTAACGTCGCCACCCAGGCGTGAGGCGTCCCTCTTCTACGTCCTTGAGTAGCAAGAAGCGTGGGAGCTTGGAGAAGGACGACTTAGATAATTTTGCTAAGAGGAGTCGGTTTTTGGTAGATATTTCCACACTCCCTCCTCTAGCTTGCGTTTTTCCGCCTTCATGTGTTAGGCCCTCACGTCAGCTGAGCGCTCTCCCGTGCCTGGAGAGGGTGTTAGTAACTTGTTTATCTGTGTCCATTACTGCTGCACTATTACGGTGACACTGCTGCACCATTACGATGGCACTCTGCAACATCTTTATGGTGGCACTCCCAACACAGTGATGGGGCTCATTAACATGAAAATAATGGTAAATTTACAGTGTTACACCAGCCGAGCCCGAAATTGTTCTTGTGTTGCTTGATTCAGACTTTCCAACTTCACTTTTTATCCAACTTAACCTAACCTATAAAAATTTAACTTAACGGTGAGGGTTAGGTCGGCCTCCGTGGTCAGTTGTTAACACAATAAAGACTTACTTATTCTCTGAGTGCTACAACCTTGATGACATGACTGTTCGTGATTCATATGCTCTTTGATAAAATCATATGTGAACGGTCCTGCAGAGCGCCATTGGCTGAGTGGGACCTGTTAAATAACGACAACAAGTAACAAGTAAGTAACAATTTACATCTGATGAACGAAGTTATTGTGACAGAAAAGCAATAGATGAGTGTGTTATATGTGCAAAACACACCCTTTAACGCCTAGGTGACCTTCTTAATGAGACGGGTGTAACACTGTAATAACACTTAAGTAACTTGTGCTAGTGAGGGAAAGTGATGTGTTAGATACACTCCAAAGTGTTTCCCAAAGTGACCTGACCTAGGAATGGAAGCAGCTGTTGCTTTCTTGCCATATTAGTACCTTGGCAAGTGCTACTTCCAGTCCCGGCCTTTTTTAGGCCAGCAGCCTCCCCAGAAGAGGGGAATGCATGGGCCGAAGCTGCAGTAACCTCTACAGTGAGTTCTGGGTTTCCTCCTTTAGTTAATACACCTGATAACTTTAGAGGGTGTAAGATTTTCTCTGCTAACCTACTGTGGGGGTCTCATGCAGGATCCTTGGGTTCATGATGTGGTGAAGGGAAAATTTCTAGAATTTGTGTCCTTATCTATTCAGACTGTGCCTCCACGTCCTCTCACCCTGTCTTGGGTGGATGATCAGACCCTGAACAATGCCTTATGTCAGTTCCTAAAACAGTCAATAGTGGAGCCTTGTTTACCTGAATATCACGGTTTCTTTTCCAATGTGTTTCCCATCATAAAGCCGGTAGGGCCGGCGAGGGTTATCCTAAACTTGACGGACCTTAATGTTCATGTGCCTTATATTCTTTTTAAGATGGACACTCTGAAGGATGTGATTCCTTTAATCCTCCCTAACTGTTTTTTTATTACAGTTGATTTCAAGGACGCCTATTATTCAGTTTATGTTAGGCCTGAGGATAGGAAGTGGTTTCAGTTTTGGTGGAAGGGTTGCGCTTTTAGATTTACTTGTCTCCCTCAGGGGTTATCTTCTGCTCCTCACACCTTTACAAAGTTACTGAAACCTGTCCTCGCCCACCTTCAGTCCCTTGGAATGGTTGTGGTTTGTTATTTAGAGGACTGTCTATTTATTGCTTCCTCGGTAGATGCCTTGCAGGCCCAGGTGGACTATGCCTTGCACTTCTTTGATTCTCTGGGTCTCACCATCAATGTGCAGAAGTCGGTCCTGGAGCCTACCCAGAGGGTTACTTTCCTTGGTATGGTTCTCGACTCTGTTTCCATGACTGCAACTTTGCCCTCCCGTAGGGAGGAGCGCATCAGGGAAAAAGGTTTGCTCCTCCTCAACAGGGATATCACCTTACAAGACTTGTCCTCATTTATTGGTTTAGCGGTGGCTTCTGGTCCTGCTGTAGAGTTAGCTCCTCTCCGTTACAGGTACCTGGAGATTATTCGTAACAGGGGTCTTTCTTAGTCCTATGGCAATTATCATTCACGCGTTGTTTTAGATAATCATGCCCGGGAATTAGTCACTTGGTGGGTGACTAATGTAGAGTTTCAGGAGAGGTCGCTCTGTTCTTCTTCTCCAACCTGTTTACGGATGCCTGCCTGACTGGCTGGGGTGCTTCAATGGGGGACGTTACAACTAGAGGTCACTGGGCCCACAAGGAACTGGATCATTTAAACTCTTTGGAGTTAAAGGCCATTCTGTTAGGCTTGCAGTCACTTTGTCGGGATAAGATTGGCTCTCATATTAGGCTTCGCTCTGACAACACCACTACGGTTGCATGTACTGATCGATGTGGTAGCACACGACCTATGCTTCATGCTCTTACAGAACAGATTTTTGAGTGGGCTGCTTCTAGGGGTATTACCTTGTCGGCACAGCATGTACAGGGTTTATATAATATGACAGCAGACACGGAGTCTAGAGTCAGCAGGATGGATGGTGAGTGGATGTTACAGCCGCGTTTTTTCAGGATGGTTTGTCAGCGTTTTTATACTCCTGATATTGATCTTTTTGCTACACGGATAAATGCTCAGTTACCGGACTACGTTTCTTAGAAACCAGACCCATCTGCTATGTGCATTAATGCCTTTACCTTGGATTGGGGTGGGAAGTTTATATGCTTTCCACCTTTCAGTGTGATATCCAGGGCTCTCCGGAAACTGCAGGACTACGGGGCGACAGCGGTGATGATTCTCCCACTGTGGCCAACTCAGGTGTGGTTTCCGGCAGCCCTTCAGATGTTGGCAGCCGATCCAGTCTTGCTTCCGCGCTGTCCTCTGCTTTTACCGCAACAGCCAACTCTTGCACACCCTCGGGCTCGGGGGTTGGTCTTGACAGCGATGGTGCTCTCCGGGCAGCGTTCACACGTCGAGGCCTTTCGACAGAGGTTGCCCAATTTTTTCCTTCGATCCTGGAGATCTAGCACTAAGGCTCAATATGGGCCACGTATCAACAGCTGGCTGTCTTTTTGCCTCGGCAGGGAAGTGGATCCGTTTCAACCACCTGTGAATGTCCTTCTGAACTATCTGTTGTCAGAATTTAAACGGGGGACAGGCCGTGGGTACAGCTCTATGAACACTATCCGGTCTGGCATCTCTGCAGTCGCTACTATTGATGGACGTCCTGCAGGCCAACATCCTTTAGTTTCCCGTTTCATGAGGGCAGTCTTCCTGGAAAGACCGTCTTTTCCCCGCTCCTGCACTACTTGGGATCCTCAGCTAGTTCTGGATTATATCTGCAGTCTGGGTCCCATGGAGGATTTGTCCTTTCCTCAGTTATCCAAAAAATTGGTCGTTCTTATGTTCTTGTTGTCTGGCCAACGTGGTCAGACCTTGCATTTGCTGGACACAAGAAAATTGTTTGTCTCTGAGACTCAGGTTGTTTTTGGGATTAGCGATCTGCTGAAAACTTCCCGTCCTGGGGTCCATCTGTCAAGAGTGGTCTTTGAGGCTTATCCGCATGACAACCGCCTATGCGTTGTCCACATCATTCAGCATTATCTTGAAAGGACAACGACTATCCAAGGGGCGCTTACTGGGTTTTTCTTGACGTCGCGACCTCCAGTACGGTTGACGTCGTTGGGTGAGAGATGTGATGGGTGCTGCTGGCATTGACCTTACAATATTTTCTCCCCATTCAACTAGGTCTGCATCGTCCAGCAAGGCGGCCCTGATTTTGCCATTATCCACGATTGTCTCCACCATTGGTTGGGCCAGGGAATTGACCTTTACGCAACACTACCAGAAGCCCATTGCTCAGCATGGCCAGTTTGCGAGGGCAGTTTTGTCATAGTTTGTTTAATCTTTTCCTCTGCTCAAGGTTTAATGTGAGGGTTCTTTGACCCCATTATTTGTATGGGTGATTTTCTTTTCATGTTCCTGTGGGACTGTGTTTCACTATGTTTGTTTTGGGTAATTGTTAATGCTTTACTTTGTTCCTATGGTTTTTCTTTTCCACGGCTCCATACTGACTACTTTTTTCTGAATTTTGTGTGATTTGGTAGGTTTTAGGAACCTCTCTAAAGCTCTTATTGGGTACCGCTGTGACGTCAGTTAAATATGGTGACGTGAAATTGTAAGATTAAACGAGTACTTACCAAGTATGAAGTTTGATCGTAATTTCACGAACATTTAACGACGTCACAGTGCTGCACAATGCCCTCCCTCCCTGCCCTATCTATTCTCGGAGCTCACTTTAGGGCTTGGGCTCTCAGCGGTAGTTGGGGGCTGCTTCCTAAAACCTACTCTCTAAACGGACTGATGTTGGTTTGGTAGCAGAGCGTCTCATTGTGCACCACTGTGACGTCGTTAAATGTTCGTGAAATTACGATCAAACTTCATACTTGGTAAGTACTCGTTTAATCTTACAATTTATAAGGGGAGGCTAAATTCTTATATAGGTGGGGTGACAGGGAGAGTTACCTCTGTTTTTAAAGAAATTTTAAGGGGGAAAGGGTAGTTTTATAGTTGGGGCTTAGGTTAAAAGGGTAGAAAAGTAGTTTAAAAGTTAGGGTAAATTTTATTTTTTATAATTTTAGTGGGAGAGAGGTTATAGGTTGTTTCTATTTTGTGGATCACCTTAAGGGTATTTTAAATTTAGCTAATTTTAAAGTAGACTAAGGGGTAATTTTTAGGAGAGAAGTTCCTAAGTTTGTTTAAAAATTTTTGGGGGGAATATTTACATTCAGGTAGTGCATAATTTTGTTCTATAAATCTATTTTGGGACCTTGGTCATTTTATTTTTCTACAAGAGGGCTAATAAATTTATATAGATATTTTGAAGTGGTGATTAAAAAAATAATTTTAAAAAGAAACTATCTTTAAATAGTTAGGGCTCTTATTTTATAGGTTAAGGGTTACTAGAAATAATTCCCGCAGCCCTTCTCAAAGCTTCCAGCAAGAAGAGTGAAAGAGAGACCGCGGGAATGATTTCTTAGGAGAAGGGCAGTTATGTTTAGGATTTAAGCTAATCATATAAGATTTTTAAGTGCGAACAAATATCTTTAAATTTTCTATTTTGTAAAGGTTAGTTAAAAGAGGGAGGTAGAAAGATTGTTAGAGAACAGGGTTGCTAAGGAGCTTTTAGATAAAGAGAAGAGAGCTATTTACTTAAAGTTAAGTTATAATTTTTATTAAGGTTAGAGGGCTATAAACATTTAGTAGTGGACCATCGTTATATAATAAATTATTTAAATAAAATTTGAGTTAATTTTTGATTTAATAAACTAAATCTTATAAAGTTTAAGGGTGTGGGGGACTAACCGGTTAAAATTTAAAGAGGGTAGAGTTATGGAAGTTGGGGTAACTAATTAAAAGTAGAGTAGGGGTTGAAATTAAGAGAGCGTTATTAGGGAAGAAATGAGATTGTTAGAAGAATAGTTAAGTTTAAATTTCAATAGTTTTGTAAGTAATTTAGGGCGAGAGGTTAAGTTAGAGGGTAAGGAAGATTTTATGGGTAATTCTTTAGATTAAAGGAAATTAGTAATTAGGTTGGTAAAGTGTTTAAGTTTAAGGGACTTAAATTTTAGGGTAGGTTGTTATCGAGGAAAGTTAAAGGTCTCTCCAAGGAGGAGGTGGGGCCTTTGAAATAAAAGGTTAGAGGAGGCTTTAGAGGGTTTTATTAATAGTTTAAGGGAAGGCTAGATTCTTGTACAGGTAAGAGGTAACAAGGAGAGTTACCCTTATTCTTAAAGAAATTTTAAGGGGGTAAGAGCAGGATTTAGAATTAGGTCTTAGGTTAAAAGGGTAGAAAAGTAGTTAATAAAAGTCAAGGTAAATTTTATTTTTTTTATAATTTTAGTGAGGGAGAAGGTTGCAGGCTATCTCTACTTTTTGTCCCTCTTCGGGGTTATCTTAAATTTAGCTAATTTTAAAGTAAATTAAGGGGTAATTTTAGGAGGGAAGTTGATAGAAGTTCCTAAACTTGTTTAAAAATTTTTAGGGAAGTATTTTGTATCCAGGTAGTGAATAACTTTACCTTATAAGTCTATTTTGAGGACTGTGATTATTTTATTCCCCTGAAAAGAGGGAAAAAAGGAAGGGACTAATAAATGTATATGGGTATTTGAAAGAGGATAACTTTAAATAAAATAATTTTTAAAAAAGGGTTTATCTTTAAATAGCTAGGACTCTTATTTATAAATTAGGGGTAGTAGAAATAATTCCCGGGCCTCTCTGAAGGTCCAATAGGAAGAGAGGAGAGCTGGGAATTATTTCTTAGAAGAGAGCAGTTATATTTAGGATACAAGCTAATCGTATAAGATCTTTAAGTGGAAAACAAATATCTTTAAATTTTCTATTTTATAAAGGTTAGTTAAAAGAGGGAGGTAGAGTGATTGTTAGAGAACAGGGTTGCTAAGGAGCTTTTAGATAAAGAGGAGAAAGCTATTTACTTAAAGCTAAGTTATAATTTTTACTAAGATTATAGAGGGTTGCAGACATTTTAGTAGTGGGTCATCGTTATATAACAAATTCTTAAAATAAAATTTGAGTTAATCCTTGATTTAATAAACTTAATCCTATAAAGTTTAAGAGGGCAGGAGCTAGCTGGTTAAAATTTTAAGAAGGTAGCTGTAGAAGTTTAGGGGGTAACTAATCAAAAAGTAAAATAGGGGTTGAGGTTAAGAGGGTGTTACTAGGGAGGAAAAGAGGCTGTTAGAATAATAGTTAAGTAAATTTCAATAGTTTTGTAAGAAATTTAGGGTGGGGAGGCAAGTCGGAGGATAAGGAAGATTTTTGTAGGTAACTCTTTAGATTAAAGGAAGTTAGTAACCAGGTTGGTTAAGCGTTAAAGTTAAAGGGGCTTAGATTTTAGAGGAGGACATTATTGAGGTAAATTAAAGATCTCTCTAAGGAGGGGAGGCATCTCTTGGAAATAAGAGGTTAGGGGTTTAGGAGGTTTATTAATAGTTTTTTAAGGGAGGCTAAATTTTTATATAGGTGAGGAGTAACAAGGAGAATTATTTCCACTTTAAAAGAAATTTTAAGGAGGTAAAAGGGTAGTTTTTAGAATTGGAATTTAGGTTAAAGGGTAGGAAAGTAATTTAAACTTGAAGGTAAATTTTATTTTTTACAATTTTAGTGAGGGGAGAAAGTTTCAGGTTGTTTCTATTTTTTGAACTACCTTAAGGCCGATTCTAAATTTAGCTAATCTTAAAATAAATTAAGGGGAAACTTTTAGGAGAGAAGTTGACAGAAGTCCCTAAACTTGTTAACAATTTTTTAGGAAAGTATTTTGTAGCTCTAAGTAGTGAATAATTTTAGTCTGAAAGTCTATTTTGAGGGCTTTAATAATTTTATTCCCTTATAAGAGGGGGAGAAAAGGGAAGGGAAGGCGTTAATAAATTTATAAAGATATTTTGAAGGGTGGTAATTTTAAATAAAATATTTTTAAAAAAGAGGGCTGTCTTTGAATAGCTAGGGCTCTTATTTTATAGGAAGGGTAGAAGTAATCCCACGGCCTCTCTGAAGCTAGCTTTAGGAGGAAGAGAGAAGAAGGGACCTTCTTAGGAGGAGGGTAGTTATATTTAGAATATGAGCTAATCATATGAGAATTTAAGTAAGGGACAAATATCTTTAAATTTTCTATTTTATAAAGGTTAGTTAAAAAGGGGGTTGAGAGGTTGCTGGAGAACAGGATTGCTAAGGAGTTTTTAGATAGAGAAGAGAGCTATTTACTTAAAACTAAGTTATAATTTTTATTAGGGTTAGGGGGTTATAGGCAGTTAGTAGTGGGCCATTGTTATATAATTAACTCTTAAAATAAAACTTGAGTTGACTTTTAGTTTAATAAATTTAATTTTATAAAGTTTAAGGAGGTAGGGAGTCAGCCGGTTAAATTTTAAGAGAGGTAGTCATGATAGTTAGGGGTAATTAACTAAGAAGTAAAGGGGTTGAGTTAGGGGTGTTATTAGGGAGGAAAAGAGGCTGTTAGAAGAATAGTTAAGTTTAAATTTTAATAATTTTTGTAAGAAACTTTGGGCAGGAAGTTAAGTTAGAGGATAAGGAAGATTTTTAGGGGTAATTCTTTAGATTAAAGGAAATTTGTAATTAGGCGGATAAAGTGTTAAAGTTAAAAGGGCTTAAATTTTAGGGTAGGATGTTACCGGATAAATTAAAGGTCTTTCTAAGGAGGGGAGACTATCTTTTTGAAATAAGAGGTTAGAGGAGGCTTTAGAGGGTTTATCAATAGTTTAAAGGGGGTTAAATTCTTATATAGGCGGGTAACAAGGAAAGTTTACTTTCATTTAAAATAAATTTTAAGGGGTAAAGGTAGCTTTAGAATTGGGGTTCAGACTAAAGGGTAGAAAAAATAGTTTTAAAGGTAGGATAAATTTTTTATAGTTTTAGTAGTGAGGGAGGAAGTTAACAAGTTGTTTCTATTTTTTGAATTTTCCCTCCCCCCTTAAGGCTATTTTAAGTTTAGCTAATTTTAAAGTAAATTAAGGGGTAATTTTTAGGGGAGAGGCTGGTAGAGGTCTCTAAATTTGTTTTTAAAATTTTAGGGTATTTTGTATCCTAGTAGTGAATAATTTTATTTTATAAGTCTATTTTGAGGACCGTGATTATTTTATTTCTTTATAAGAGGGAAAAAGGGGAGGGGCTAATAAATTTATATGGGCATTTGAAAAGTGGTAATTTTAAATAAAATAATTTAAAAAGAGGACTATCTTTGAATAACTAGGGCTTTTATTTCATAGTTAAGGGTAGCAGGAATTATTTCTTAGAAGAGGACAGTTATATTTAGGATACGAGCTAATCGTATAAGATTTTTAAGTGGGAAACAAATATCTTTAAATTTTCTAGTTTGTAAAGGTTAGTTAAAAGAGAAGGTTAGAGTGGTTGCTAGAGAACGGGATTGCTAAGGATAACTAATCAAAAAGTAAAGTATAGGTTGAGTTTAAGAGGGTGTTATTAGGGGGTTGTTAGAAGAATAGTTAAGTTTAAATTTCAATAGGTTTTGTAAAAAATTTAAGGTGGAGAGCTAAGTTAAAGGATAAGGAAGATTTTGTAGGTAATTCTTTAGATTAAAGGAAATTAGTAATTAGGTTGGTAAAGCGTTAAAGTTAAAGGGGCTTAAATTTTAGGGCAGATTGCTATTGAGGTAAATTTAAGGCCTCTCTAAAGAGGGTAGAGTATCTCTTTGAAATAAGAGGTTAGGAAGGCTTTAGGAGGTTTTATTAATAGTTTGAGGGAAAGGCTAAATTCT
Source organism: Cancer borealis (assembly GCA_036785275.1). Lineage (NCBI taxonomy): Eukaryota > Metazoa > Arthropoda > Malacostraca > Decapoda > Cancridae > Cancer > Cancer borealis. Next base: position 31,923 of record JAXIVD010001386.1, on the reverse strand, counting down.
TATATAGATGAGGTGACAGGGAGAGTTACCTCTGGTTTAAAAGAATTTTTAAGGAGGTGCAGCTTTTATAGTTGGGGCTTAGGTTAAAAGGGTAGAAAAGGAGTTTAAAAGTCAGGGTAAATTTTTTTTTTTATAATTTTAGTGGAGGACAAGGTTACAGGTTGTTTCTATTTTGTGGGCCGCTTAAAGGCTATTTTAAATTTAGTTAATTTTAAAGTAAACTAAGGGGTAATTTTTAGGATAGAAGTTCCTAAGTTTGTTTAAAAAGTTTTTAGGGGAATATTTTGTATCCAGGTAGTGAATTACTTTATCTTATAAGTCTACTTTAAGGACTGACTATTTTATTCTCCTATAAAGAGGGAAAAAGGGAAGGTTATTAAATTTATATAGGCATTTGAAAAGTGGTAATTTTAGATTAAAATAGTTTAAAAAAAGAGAACTATCTAATAAAATTAGTTAGGACTCTTATTTTATAGATTAAGGGCTAGTAGAAATAATTCTCGTGGTCTCTCTCAAGCTTCCAGCAGGAAGAGGGGTAAGTAGTTATATTTAGGGTACGAGTTAATCATATAAAATTTTTAAGTGGGAAACAAATATCTTTAAATTTTCTAGTTTGTAAAGGTTAGTTAAAAGAGAAGGGTAGAGTGGTTGCTAGTGAACGGGATTGCTAAGGAGGATTTAGATAAAGAGAAGAGAGCTGTTTATTTAAAGTTAAGCTATAATTTTTATTAAGGTTAGGGGGTTATAGATAGTGGTTATAGATAGGTAGTGGCCATCGCTATATAATAAATTCTAAAAATAAAACTTGAGTTAGGCTTTGATTTAATAAATTAAATCTTATATAGTTTAAGGGTGTGAGGAGCCAGCCGGTTAAAACTTAAAGAGGGTGGCTATGGAAGTTAGTATAACTAATCAAAAGGTAAAGCAGGGGTTGAGTTTAAGAGAGGGTTATTAGGAAGGGAAAGAGGCTGTTAGAAGACTAGTTAAGTTTAAATTTCAATAGTTTTCTATAATAGATTTAGGGCGGGGAGTTAAGTTAAGGGGGTAGGGAGATTTAGAGGTAGCTCTTTAGATTAAAGGAAATGAGTAACTAGGTTGGTTAAGCGTTTAAGTTAAAGGAGGCAAGAGGAGAAAAAGGAGGGTTAATAAATTTATATACATTTAAAAGTGGTGATTTTAAATAAAATAATTTAAAAAAAGAGGGGTTATCTTTAAATAGCTAGGGCTTTTATTTTATAGGTTAAGAGCAGTAGAAATAATTCCCACGGCCCCTTTTTCTCTCTTCTTGCTGGGAGCTTTAGAGAGCTCCGGCAATTATTTTTTAAGAGGAGGGTAGTTTATATTTAGGGTGCGAGCTAATTGTGTAAGAGTTTTAAGTGAGGGGCAAATATCTTTAAATTTTCTATTTCGTAAAGGTTAGTTAAAAGAAAGGGATAGGAGAGATTAATAGAGAACAGTATTGTTAAGGAGCTTTTAGATAAAGAGAAGAAAGCTTATTTACTTAAAGTTTAAGTTATAATTCTTGCCAAGGCTAGAGTTATAGGCTTTTAGTAGTGGGTCGTCGTTATATAATAAATTCTTAAAATAAATTTGAGTCAACCTTTGGTTTAATAAATTAAATCTTATAAAGCCAGCTGGTTAAAATTTAAAGAAGGTAGTTATGGGAGTCAGGGATAGTAATTAGTCAAAAGGTAGTCTGGGGGTTGAGTTTAAGAGGGCGTTATTAGGGGCTTGTCAGGAGAGTAGTTAGGTTTAAATTTCAATAGATTTCGTAAGAAATTTAGGGCGGAAAGTTAAGTTAGAGGATAAGGAAGGATCATGAGTGATTCTTTGGGTTAAAGAAAATTAGTAGCTAGGTTGATTAAGCATTTAAGTTAAAGGGGTTTAATTTTTAGGGTAGGTTGTTGTTGAGGAAAATTAAAGGCCTCTCTAAGGAGGGAAGACTACCTTTTTGGAATAAGAGGTTAGAGGGGCTTCAGGAGGTTTATAAATAGTTAAAGGGGAGGTAAAATTCTTATACAGGGATAATAAGGAGAGTTACCTCTATTTTTAAAGAAATTTTAAGGAGATAAAGGGTAGCTTTAGAATTAGGCCGCTGGTTTTAAAAGGGTAGAAAAGTAGTTTTAAAGTTAGGGTAAATTTTATTTTTATAATTTTAGTAAGGGAGAGGTCACAGGTTGTTTCTATTTTTGGATTATCTTAAGGTTATTTTAAATTTAGCTAATTTAGAGTAAATTAAAGGGTAATTTTAGGAGAGAAGCTGATAGAAGTCCCTAAGTTTGTTTTAAATTTTTTTAAAGGTATTTTGTATCCAGGTAGTGAATAATTTTATTTTGTAAGTCTACTTTGAGGGCCGTGGTTATTTTACTTCTCCTCAAGAGAGGAAAAGGTAGGGGCTAATAAGTTTATATAGGCATTTCTAAAGTGGTGATTTTATAAATAAAATAATTTTAAGAGGGCCATTTTTAAATAACTAGGACTCTTATTTTATAGGTTAAGGATAGTAGAAATAATTTCACGGTCTCTCTGAAGCTTCCAGTTAGGATGAGAGAAAAGAGAGGAATGGGAATTATTTTTAAGGAGAGGGCAGTTATATTTTAGGTTCGAGTTAATTGTATAAGATTTTTAAGTGGGGTAAATATTTTTAGTTTTCTATTTTGTAAGGTTAGTTAAAAGAGAGGGATAGAGAGATTACTAGAGAACAGGATTGCTAAGGAGCTTTTAGATAAAGAGAAGAGAGAGATCTAGTTAAAGTTAAGTTATAACTTTTGTCAAGGTTAGGAGATTATAGATATTTAGTAGTGGGCCGTCATTATATAATAAACTCTTAAAATAAAACTTGAGTTAACCCTTGGCTTAATAAATTAAATTTTAGTGGGTTTAAGGGTGTAGGGAACCAGCCGGTTAAAGTTTAAAGAAGGGGGTTATGGAAGTTAGGGAAGAATAATTAAAAAGCAAAGGGGCCGGATGAGTTTAAGAGGATGTTATTAAGGAGGAAAGAAGTTGTTAAGGCCTCTTCTATTTGCGTGAATCCATTTCAGATCACTGAATCTGGGTGGGGCTTGGCCGCTCTGGGCGGGGCTTAGCCGTGAAATCGTGTTCTATTTACCATCTTAACCCGTGATCTGTAACAGATTCCTGAATCCGTCGAATCTGATTTGGGAGGTGGGTTATAGCAGACGACACTCGTTCGCGGGTTTTTTGCACCAGCCTGAGCCAGCCTCTTCTCAGAAGTTAATATTGATATATACCTCCAATAAAACAGTGTATATATACGAGGAAGATAGTAAGTGGTAGAGAAATATTGTAGAAATGTTACTGTAGGCACAGAATTGTATAATAGTGGTGATGAATATCAAAAACAAAGGAGATATATAACAGCAGCCTCTTCTCGGAATCTATTATTGATATATACCTCCAATAAAAACAGTGTATATATACGAAAGATAATAAGTGGTAGAAAAATGTTTCAGAAATACTACTGTAGGCTTAAAATTGTATAATAATGGTGATGAATACCAGAAATAAAGGAGATATAACAGCAGCCTCTAACCGGGTTATTTATTTTCTTTAAATTTTGATATATACTCCCAAGAAAACAACTTACTTGTACGTGAAAGAGATTAAATGGTACAAAAATTCTGCATAAATGTTTGCAAAAATATGTATAACCGTAGCATATGAATAGTTAAATAAGATATCCCCAAAGTTTATTTTGGTTAAGGGGAAGCTCTACTCTACATTGATATACACAAATGATTCTGACACTCATTACCGTCCCAAATAAATAGTTAATAAGATATCCCCATTCCCCATCTTCTCCCAATAAACATGAGGACATGTGGGAATGTAAGGTTTTTTGGCTGGATGTAAAAGTAAAGTTTTACCCAAATCTAACCTAACCAGGAAAAGCCTATCGGCGCTACAGATTAGACATATATAAAAATAAGGGGTATTTCTTTACAACTACTGCTCCACCTATTTATTATATACATGAAGTCTTACATACTATACATAGTGTACTCAACACATCTGTGAAGGTTTTAGGGGATGCTTACCATTATTTACCTCGCAAAACGTCTTTGAAGTTATGTTATGTTGGTTAAGTTATGGTTAGGTTAAGGTTGTTAGGTTAGTTTGCAGTTATGTTATGGTTATGTTAAGTTAGGTTTGGTGCGGTTCAGTTAAGTTCGGTTACATAAGATTTTTACATTTTAATACCCAAACCCCCCAAAAAACTAATTTGCGAACCCTAACTTCCGGGTGATAAAATGTAAAAATCTTATATAATCGAACCTAACCATAACATAACCGTAACCTAACAACTTTAACATAACCATAACTTGACATAATCTAACCAACCTAACATAATCTATCATAATTTCAAAGAAGTTTTGCGAGGTAAAAAATGGTGAGCACCGCCAGAAACCTTCACAGATATGTTGAGTACACTATGTATAGTATATTTATAATAAAGAGGTGGAGCAGTATTTGTAAAGAAATAATAGGTGTAACATTGTCAAGGTTAACCTTCAGGTTCATCAGACTTGAATCTACTTTTCAAGAATCTAATGGTGTTTTCAATAACACATTTAGTTATATAAAGATTTTTTATTGTACAATAACCAGGTTGGTGATAATTAGGGATGCCGCTGTCACCCTAAATGCATCAGGAAATGAAAGTTGTAACTCTCAACACTTCCTCGGAGAAGTGATTAGTGTGACGGCTGGGCAGCGACTGGCCTCTCGTTATTATTGTTTTGATTCAGCGAATCCAAAACAGATTCTGCTGTTCTATTTGCACCCAATTAATCCAAAACAGATTCGGATTCGGAGCAGAATCCGGAGTAGATTATTGAGAACAAATAGAAGAGGCCTTTAGAAGGATAGTTAAGTTTAAATTTCAATCATTTTTAAAGAAATTTAGAGGTTAAGCTAAATTAGAGGATAAGGAAGATTTTATGGGTAATTCTTTAGGTTAAAGAAAATTAGCAACTAGGTTGGTTAAGCGTTTAAGTTAAAGGGGGTTAATGTTTAGGGTAGGCTGTTAGCGAGGAAAATTAAGGGCCTCTCTGGAGGGTAGATCACTTCTTTGAAATAAGAGGGGGGGGTTATCAATAGTTTAAGGGGGAGACTAAATCCTTATATAGGTAAGGGGTGATAAGGAGAGTTTGCTTCATTTTAAAAGAAATTTTAAGGGGTAAAGGGTAGCTTCAGAATTGAGGCTGAGGTTTTAAAAGGTAGAAAAGTAGTTTAAAGTCAGGGTAAATTTTATTTTCTTATAATTTTAGTGGAAGGGTTATAGGTTGTTTCTAATTTTTTAACCCCTAAAATGCTATTTTAAATTTAGCTAATTTAAAAGTAAATTAAGGGATAATTTCTAGGAGAGGAGTTGATAGAAGTTCCTAAATCTATTTAAAAATTTTTAGGGTTTATTTTGTACCCAAGTAGTGAATAATTTTACTTTATAAGTCTATTTTAAGGGGCATAATAATTGTATTCCCTTATGAGAGGGAAAAAGCAGAGAATAACAAATTTAATTAGGCATTTGAAAAGTGGTAATTTTAAATAAAATAATTTAAAAAAGAGGGTTATCTTTTAATAACTAGACTCTTATTTTATAGGTTAAGGATAGTGTAGAAATAATTCCCGCGGTCTCTCTGAAGCTCCCAGCAGGAAGAGAGAAAGAAGGACCGCTGGAAATATTTCTTAAGAGGAGGGTAGTTATATTAAAGGTACGAGCCAGTCATATAGGATTTTTAAACGTGGTGGATATTTAAATTTTTTTTTATTTTGTAAAGGTTAGTTTAAAGGGAGGGGCAGTAGGGATTGCTAGAAAACTGGACTGTTAAGGAGCTTTTACATAGAGAAAAGAGAGTTATCTACTTAAAGTTAAGTTATAATTTTTATTAAGGTCAGGGGGCTACAGATATTTTGTAGTGGGGGCCACTTTTGTGTAACAATTCTTAAAATAAAACTTGAGTTAACCTTTGATTTAATAAATTAAATCTTATAAAGTTTAAGGGCATAAGAGTTAGTCATAAAAATTGAAAGAAGGTAGTTAGGGACAACTAATCAAAAGTAAAATAGAGGTTGAGTTTAAGAGGGAGTTATTAGGGGGTAAAGGCTGTTAGAAGAGTAGTTGTTTTAGTTTCAATAGTTTTTGTAAGAAATTTAGGGGGAGCTGAGTAGGAGGGTAAGAAAGATTTTATAGGTAACTCTTTAGATCAAAGGAAATTTGAAACTAGGTTGACTAAGTGTTTAAGTTTAAGGGGCTTAAATTTTAGGGTGGGTTATTATCGGGGTGAGTTTAAGGGTCCTCAAGGAGGGCAGATGACCTCTTTGAAATAAGAGGTTAGAGGAGGCTTTAGGAGGTTTATTAACAGTTTAAGGGGAAAGGCTAAATTCTTATACAGCTGGGGTAATAAAGAGAATTGCTCTTATTTTAAAGAAATTTTAAGGGGTAAAGGGTAGCTTTAGAATTGGGGTTCAGGTTTAAAAGGGTAGAAAAGTAGTTTAAAAGTTAGGGTAAATTTTTTTTTTTTTAATAATTTTAGTGGGGAGAAGATTATAGATTGTTTCTGATTTTTTTTAATCGTTTTAGGCTACTTTAGATTTAGCTAGGTTTAAAGTGAATTAAAGGGTAATTTTTAGGAGAGAATTTCCTAAGTTTGTTTTAAAATTTTTAGAGGAATATTTTGTATTTAGGTAGTGGGTAATTTTACCTTATAAACCTACTTTGAGGATTATGGCTATTTTATTTTATTGCAAGAGAGGAAAAGGTAGGGGCTAACAAATTTATATAAACACTTGAAAAGTGGTAATTTTAAATAGAATAATTTAAAAAAGAGGGTTATCTTAAAATAACTAGGGCTCTTGTTTTATAGTTTAAGGGTAGTTATATTTAGGATCCTTAGATTAATCGTATAAGATTTTAAGTGGGACAAATATCTTTAAATTTTCTATTTTGTAAAGGTTAGATAAAAGAAAGGGATAGAGAGGTTATTAGAGAACAGGATTGCTAAGGAGTTTTTTTTAGATAAAGAGAGAGCTATTTACTTAAAGTTAAGTTATAATTTTTATTAAGGTTAGGGGATTATAGGTATTTAGTAGTGGGTTATCGTTAAATAATAAACTCTTAAAATAAGATTTGAGTTAGCCTTTGGTTTAATTAATTAAATATTATAGAGTTTAAGGGTGTTAGGGGCCAGTTGGTAAAAAATTTAAGAGGGTGGTTATGGAAATTAGGAATAACTAATCAAAAAGTAAAGTAGAGGTTAAGTTTAAGAGAGCGTTATTAGGGAAGAAAAGAGGCTGTTAGAAGTATAGTTAAGTTTTAATTTCAATAGTTTTTGTAAGAAATTTAGGGGAAATAAGTTAAAGGATAAGGAATATTTTTATAGGTAATTATTTAGATTAAGGAGATTAGTAATTAGGTTAATGAAGCGTTTAAGTTAAAGGAGCTTAAATTTTAGGGTAAGTTATTATTGAGGTAAATTAAAGGTCTTTCTAAGGAGGGGTTATCTCTTTGAAATAAGAGGTTAGAGAGGCTTTAGAGGGTTGTAGATTGTTTAAAAGGGGGTTAAACTCTTATGTAGTGAGGGGTAACAAGGAGAGTTTACTCTGCTTTTTAAAGAAAATTTCAGGAGGTAAATGATAGCTTTAGAATTGAGGCTCAGGCTAAAAGGGTAGAAAGTAGTTTAAAAGTCAAGGTAATTTTATTTTTATAATTTTTGGGGGGAAAGGTTACAGATTGTTTCTATTTTTTGTGCCCTCTTAAGGATATTTTAAATTTAGCTAATTTTAAAGTAAATTAAAGGAATTTTAGGCGAGAAGTTGATAGAAGTTTCTAAAATTGTTTAAAAATTTTTAGGTGAATATTTTGTATCTAGGTAGTGAATAATTTGTCTTATAAATCTACTTTGAGGACTGTGATTATTTTATACCTTTGCAAGAAGGAAAAAGGAGAGGCTAATAAATTTATATAGACTTTTGAAAAGTGAAAACTTTAAATAAAATAATTTAAAAAAGAGGACTATCTTTAAATAGCTAGGATTCTTATTTTATAGGTTAAGGATAGTAGAAATAATTTTGTAGCTTTTTAAAAGCTCTCAGCAGGAAAAGAGGCAGAGAAAAGGGCTGAGGATTATTTAAGGGGAGGTTAGTTATATTGGGATGTGAGTTAGTTAGATAAGATTTTAAGCGAGGGACAGATATCTTTAACTTTTCTATTTGTAAGGTTAGTTAAAAGAGGGGTATAAAGAGATTACTAGAGAATAGGATTGCTGGAGCTTTTACTTAAAGTTAAGTTATAATTTTTATTAAGGTTAGAGGGGATGGTCATTTAGTAGCGGGCCATCGTTACACAATAAGTTCTTTAAATAAACCTTGAGTTAGCTTTTGGTTTAATAAAGTTAATCTTATAAGTTTAAGGGTATTGGGAGCTAGCCGGTTAAATTTTTAAGGAGGTAGCTATAGAAGTTAGGGATAACTAATCATAAAGTAAAGTAGGGATTGAGTTAAAGCGTGTTATTAGGGAGGAAAAGGGGTTGTTAGAAGAATAGTTAAGTTTAAATTTCAATAGTTTTGTAAGAAGTTTAGGGTAGAGAATTAATTAGAGGGTAAGGAAGACTTTATAAGCAACTCCTTAGATTAAAGGAAATTAGTAATTAGGTTGATAAAGCGTTTAAGTTAAAGGGCTTAAATTTTAGGGTAGGCTGTTATCCAGGGAAATTAAAGATCTCTAAAAAGGGCCTGTCTCTTTGAAATAAGAAGTTAGAGGGGCTTTAGGGAATTTATTAATAGTTTAAGGGGAAGGCTAAGTATTTATACAGGTGCAGGGTAACAAGGAGAGAGAGTCGCCTTCATTTTAAAAGAAATTTTAAGAGAGAAAAGGATGGGTTTAGAATTGGAGCTCAGGCTAAAAGAGTAGAAAAGTAGTTTTAAAATCAGGGGTAAATTTTTTTTTTTTTTATAATATTAGTGGGGAAGATTCAGTTTTTTTTTTTTTTTAAGGTTATTTTAAATTTAGCTAATTTTAAAGTAAATTAAGGGGTAGTTATATTTAGGGTACGAGTTAATTGTATAAGATTTTTAAGTGGGGTAAATTTCTTTAAATTTTCTATTTTATAAGAGGTTAGTTAAAATAGAGGGGTAGAGAGATTACTAGAGAACAGGATTGCTAATGAGTTATTTACTTAAAGTTAAGTTATAATTTTGATTCGGGTTAGGGGGTTTAGACATTTAGTAGTGGGCCATCGTTATATAATAAATTCTTAAAATAAAATTTGAGTTAGCCCTTAGTTTTATAAATTAAATCTTATAAAGTTTTAAGTATGTGGGGAATCAGGCGGTTAAAATTTAAAGAGGGTGGCTATGGAGGTTAGGGTAATTAATCAAAAGTAAAACAGGGGCTAAGTTTAAGAGTGTGCTATTAGGGAGAAGCTGGCTGTTAGAAAAATAGTTAAGTTTAGATTCCAATAATTTTTGTAAGAAATTTAGGGTGGGAGTTAAGTTAAAGGATAAGTATAAGATTTCAGTTAACTCTTTAGATTAAAGGAAATTTAGTAATGAAGGTTGGTTAAGTGTGTCTAAGTTTAAAGGAGGCTTAAATTTTAGGGTAAGGTTGTTATTAAGGTAAATTAAAGGTCTCTAAGGATGGGCTGTCTCTTTGGAATTTGAGGTTAAAGGAGGCTTTAGGAGGTTATAATAGTTTAAGGGGGGGGGTTAAATTCTTGCAGAGGTGAAGGGTAATAAGGAGAGTTACCCCCATTTTTAAAGAAATTTTAAGGGGGTGAAAGGTAGCTTTAGAATTGGGGTTCAGGTTAGAAAGGGCAGGAAAGTGGTTTAAAGTCAGGGTAAATTTTATTTTTTTATAGTTTTAGTGAGGGGAGAGGGTTGTAGGTTATCTCTATTTTTTGAACTCTCCTTAAGGCTATTCTAAATTTAATTTTAAAGTAGATCAAGGGATAATTTTTAGGAGAGAAGTTGATAGAAGTTTCTAAATTTGTTTAAAATATTTTAGGGAAATATTTTGTATTCAAGTAGTGAATAATTTTATCTTATAAGTCTATTTTGAGGGCTGTAGTTATTTTATTTCCCTATAAGAGGGGGAAAGGGGCTAACAGACTTATATAGGCATTTTAAAAGTAGTAATTTAAAATAAAATAATTTAAAAAAGAGGGTTATTAAAAATACAGCTAGGACTCTTATTTTATAGGTTAAGGGCAGGTAGAAATAATTCCCGCGGCCTTTCTGAAGCTCTCGATAGGAAGAGAGAAAGAAGGGAGAGCTGGGAATTATTTCTTAGGGGTAATTATATTTAGGTTACGAGGTAATTGTATAAGATTTTTATGTAAGGAACAAATATCTTTAAATTTTCTATTTTGTAAAGGCTAGTTAAAAGAGGAGGTGAGAGATTGTTAGAGAACAGGATTGCTAAGGAGTTTTAGATAAAGAGAAGAGAGCTATTTATTTTTAAAGCTAAGTTATAATCTTTATTAAGGTTAGGGGTTATAATAGGCATTTAGTAGTGGGCCATTGTTATATAATAAATTTTTAAAATAAGATTTGAGTTTAACCTTTGGCTTTAATATAAATCAAATCTTATAAAGTTTAAGGGGGTAAGGGAGTCAGCCGGTCAACTTTTTAAGAGGGTAGTTATGAAAGTTAGGGGTAAGTAATCAAAAGTAAAGTAGGGGTTGAGTTTAAGAGGGCGTTATTAGGGAGGAAAGAGGCTGTTAGAAGAATAGTAAAGTTTAAATTTCAATAGTTTGTAAGAGGTTTAGGGCAGGAGGTTAAGTTAAAGGATAAGGAATGATTTACGGGCAACTCTTTAGATTAAAGGAAATTAGTAATTAGGTTGGTAAAGCGTTTAAGTTAAAGGGCTTAAATTTTAGGGTAGGCTGTTATTGAGGTAATTAAAAGCCTCTCTAAAGAAGGACTATTTCTTTGAAATAGAAGGTTAGAGGAGGCTTTAGGGGGTTATTAGTAGTTTATGGGAAAGCTGAATTCTTATACAGGTGGGAGTAATAAGGAGAGTTACCTTCATTCTAAGGAAATTTTAAAAGGAGTAATGGGTAGTTTTTAGAATTGGGGCTCAGGCTTAAAAGAGTAGAAAAATAGTTTAAAAGTCAGGGTAAATTTTATTTTTTATAATTTTAGTGAGGGAGAAGGTTACAGGTCGGTTCTATTTTTTGAACTACTCTTAAGGCTATTCTAAATTTAGTTAGTTTTAAGGTAAAATTAAGGGGTAATTTTTAGGAAAGAGGTTGACAGAAGTTCTTAAACTTGTTTTAAAATTTTAGGGACTATTTTGTATCTAAGTAGTGAATAATTTTATCCTATAAATATCCTATAAGTTTATTTTGAGGGTCTTAACTATTTTATTCTTTTATAAGAGGGAAAAAGGGAGGGGTTAATAAATTTATACAGACATTTTGGAAAGTGATAATTTAAAACAAAATAATTTAGAAAAGAGGGCTATCTTTGAATAGCTAAGGTTCTTATTTTATAGGTTAAGGGTAGAAGGAATAATTTCCCCGGCCTCTCTGAAGCCCCCAGCAGGAAGAGAGAAGGAAGGAAGAGCTGGAAATTATTTCTTAGGGAGAGGGTAGTTACACTTAGAATACGAGCTAATTATATAAGATTTTAAAGTAAGGGATAAATATAAATATCTTTAAATTTTCTATTTTGTAAAGGTTAGTTAAAAGAGGGGGGGGAGAGGGGTTGCTAGAGAACAGGATTGCTAAGGAGCTTTTAGATAAAGAGAAGAGAGCTATTTACTTAAAGCTAAGTTATAATTTTTATTAAGATTAGGGGGGGTTATAAACATTTAGTAGTGGGCCATTGTTATATAATAAATTCTTAAAATAAAACTTGAGTTAACCTTTGGTTTAATAAATTAAATCTTATAAAGCTTAAGGGCATAAGGAACCAGCTGGTTAAAATTTATAGAGGGTGACTATGGGGGTTAATAAATCAAAAAGTAAAGTAGGGGTTGAGTTTAAGAGAGCATTGTTAAGGAGGAAAAGAGGCTGTTAAAAGAATAGTTAAGTTTAAATTTCAATAGTTTTGTAAGAAATTTGGGGTGAGGTTAAGTTGAAGATAAGGAAATTTTATGGATAACTCTTTAGATTAAAGGAAATTAGTAATTAGGTTGATAAAGCGTTAAAGTAAAGGGGCTTGAATTTTAGGGTAGGCTGTTATCGAGGTAAATTAAAGGTCTCTCTAAGGAGAGGAGGTCGCCTCCTTAGGATAAGAGGCTAGAGGAGGCTTTAGGAGGTTTACCAATAGTTTAAGGAGAAGGCTAAATTTTTATATGGGTGAGGGGTAACAAGGAGAGTTACTCCTATTTTAAAAGAAATTTTGAGAGGGTCAAGGGGTAGTTTTTAGAATTGAGCCCCGGTTAAAAGGGCAGGAGAGTGTTTAAAAGTCGTAGCTTTTATTTTTTATAATTTTAGTGGAGGGAGAAGTTACAGGTTGTTTTTATTTTTTGAACTTCTTAAGGCTATTTTAAATTTAGTTAATTTTAAAGTAAATTAAGGGGGCAGTTTTAGGAGAGAGGTCGATATAAGTTCCTAAGCTTGTTTAAAATTTTTTTAGAGGTATTTTGTATTTAGGTAGTGAACAATTTTATCTTATAAGTCTACTTTGAGGGCTGTGGTTATTTTATTTTCTTATAAAGGGAAAAGGGAGGGCTAATAAATTTATGTGTATATTTGAAAGCGGTAATTTTTAATAGAATACTTTATAAAAGAGGGCTATCTTTAAATAGCTAGGGCTCTTATTTTATAGGTTAAGGGTAGTAGAAATAATTCCCGCGGCCTCTTCGAAGCTCCCAGCAGAAAAAAGGAGAACTGGGAATTATTTTTTAAGGAGAGGGCAGTTATATAGAAATATGCGAGTTAACTATATAAAATTTTTGAGTGGGGCAAATATCTTTAAATTTTCTATTTTGTAAAGGTAAATTTAAAGAGAGACCGCGGGATTGCTAGAGGACAGAATTGTTAAGGAGCTTTTAAGGAAAGAGAAGAGAGCTATCTACTTAAAGTTAAGTTATAATTTTTATCAAGGTAGGTCAGGGGGTTGCAGACATTTAGTAGTAGTGGGCCATCGTTGTATAATAAATTTTTAAAATAAAACATGAGTTAGCTTTTAGTTTAATAAATTAAATTTTATAAAGTTTTAAGGACACAGGGAACCAGCAGGTTAAAAATTTAAGGAGGGTAGTTATGGAAGTTAGGGATAATTAATCAAAAATAAAGAGGGGTCGGGTTTAAGAAGGCGTTGCTAGGGGAAAAGAGACTGTTAGAAAAATAATTAAGATTACATTTCAATAGTTTTTGTAAGAAATTTAAGGTGGGAAGCTAAGCTGAGGGTAAGGGAGATTTTCGGGTAATTTTTTAGATTAAAGGAAATTAGTAACTAGGTTGGTTAAAAATTTAAATTCTAGGGTAGGATATTATCAAGGTAAATTAAAGGTTTCTCTAAGGAAGGGAGACCATCTCTTTGAAATAAGAGGTTAGAGGAGGCTTAAAGAAGTTTATCAGTAGTCTGAGGAGAAGGCTAAGTTCTTATACAGGTGAAGGGTAATAAGGAGAGCTATCTCCATTTTAAAAGAAATTTTAAGGGGGTAGAGGGTAACTTTTAGAAGCGGATCTTAGGCTAAAGGACAGGAAAGTAGTTTAAAAGTTGGGTAATTTTATTTAAATTTTAGTGAGGGAAAAGTTACAGGTTGTTTCTATTTTAAACCCCCTTAGGTATTTTAAAATTTAGCTAATTTTAAAATAAATAAGGGGTGATTTTAGGAGATAAGTCGATAGAAGTTCCTAAACTTGTTTTAAATTCTTAGGAGGCTATTTTGTATTTAGATAATGAATAATTTTATCTTATAAATCTATTTTGAGGACTACGGTTATTTTACTCCTTATAAGAGGGAAAAAGGGAGGATTAATAAATTTATAAAAACATTTGAGTGATAATTTTTAATAAAATAATTTTAAAAAGGGGGATAGGTTAAGGGTAGCAGAAATAATTCTCGCGGCCTCTCTGAAGCTCCCAGCAGGAAGAGAGAAAGAGAGCCCCGGCTATTATTTTTTAAGACGAGGGTAGTTATATTTAGGCTGCGAGCCAAGCGTATAAGATTTTTAAAGCGGGGTAAATGTCTTAAATTTTTTTTATTTTATATCTATGAAGTGAATAATTTTACCTTATAAGCCTACTTTGAGGACCGTGATTATTTTATTCCCCTGTAAGAGGAGGAGGAAAAGGGAGAAGCTAATAAATTTATATAGACATTTGAAAGCGGTAACTTTTAATAAAATAAAATAAAAATAAAAAGTTATCTTTTGATTGCTGGGGCTCTTATTTTATAGGTAAGGTAGTAGAAATAATTCCTGCGGCCTCTCTTTCTCCTGGGAGCTTCAGAGAGGCTGCGGGAATTATTTCTTAAGAAGAGGGTAATTATATTTAGGTTACGAGCTAAGCGTATAAAGACTTTTAAGTGAGGGACAAATATCTTTAAATTTTCTATTTTGTAAAGGTTAATTTAAAGAAAGGGATAGAGAGATTATTAGAGAACAGAATTGTTAAGGAGCTTTTAGATAAAGAGAAGAGAGTTATTTATTTAAGTTAAGTTATAATTTGTATTAAGGTTAAGGAGGTTATAGACATTTAGTAGTGGGTTATCGTTATGTAATAAGTTCTTAAAATAAAACTTAATCCTTAGTTTGATAAATTAAATTTTATAAAGTTTTAAGGGTGTAGGAAGCCAGCTGGTTAAAATTTAAAGAGGGTAGTATGGAAGTCAGGGTAATTAATCAAAAAGTAAAGTAGGGGTTGAGTTTAAGAGGGCGTTATCAGGGAGGAGAAAGAGGCTGTTAGAAGAATAGTTAAGTTTAAATTTCAATAGTTTTTGTAAGAAATTTTTAGGGTGGAGAGCTGAGAGAGGATAAAGAGATTTTTATAAGCAGCTCTTTAGATTAAAGGAAACTAGTAAGTAGGTTGGCTAAGCGTTTAAGTCTAAAAGGGGTTTAATTTAGGGTAAGTTATTATCAAGGAAGATTAAAGATCTTTTTAAGGGGCTGTCTCTTTGAAATAAGAGGTTAGAGGAGGCTTTAGAAGGTTTACCAGTAGTTTGAGAGGAAGGCTAAATTCTTATTATAGGTGAGGGGTAATAAGGAGTTACTTCCATTTTAAAAGAAATTTTAGGGGGAAAAGGGCAGCTTTTAGAATTAGGGGCCCGGGTAAAGGGGTGAGAAAGTAGTTTAAAGTCGGGGTTAAATTTTTATTTTTTTATAGTTTTAGTGAAGGTGAGGAAGTTACAGGTTGCTTTTATTTTGAATCGTCTTTAAGGCTACTTAAAATTTAGCTAATTTTAAAGTAAATTAAGGGGTAATTTTTATGAGAGAAGTTGATAGAAGTTTCTAAACTGGTTTTAAAATTTTAGGAGATATTTTGTATCTGGATAGTGAATAATTTTATCTTATAAATCTACTTTGAGGACTGGGATCATTTTACTTCCCCTATAAGAGGGAAAAGGGGAGGGCCTAATAAATTTATATAGACATTTGAAAGTGGTAACTTCTAATAAAATAATTTAAAAAAGAGGGTTATAGGTTAAAGGGTAGAGAAATAATTCCCGCGGCCTCTCTGAAGCTCCCAGTAGGAAGAGAGAAAGAGAAGCCCCGGCAATTATTCCTTATAAGACGAGGGTAGTTATATTTAGGTTGTGAGCTAAGTGTATAAGATTTTTAAGTGATGGGTAAATATCTTTAAATTTTTTATTTTGTAAAGGTTTACTTAAAGAGAGGGGTAGAGAGACTGCTAGAGAACATAATTGTTAAGGAGCTTTTAGATAAAGAGGAGAGAGTTATTTGTTTAAAGTTAAGTTATAATTTTTTTAAGGATTATTAGATATTTAGTAGTGGACCATTGTTATATTTATAAGCTCTTAAAATAAAATTTGAGTTAGCCTTAGTTTAATAAATTTAATTTTATAAGGGTTTAAGGGTGAGGGGAGCTAACCGGTTAAAATTTAAAGAGGACAGTTATGGAAGTTGGGGTAATCTATCAAAAAGTAAAAAGGGTTGAGTTTAAGAGGGCGCTGTCAGGAAGGGAAAGGGGCTGTTAGAAGAATAGTTAAGTTTAGATTTCAATAGTTTTGTAAGAAATTTAAGGGAAGCTAAGTAAGAGGATAAGGAAGATTTTACGGATAGCTCTTTAGATTAAAGGAAATTAGTAACTAGGTTGGTTAAGTATTAAAGTTAAAGAGGCTTAAATTTTAGGGTGGGTTATTATGGGGTAAATTAAAGGTCTTTCTAAGGAGGTGTCTTTGAAATAAGAGTTACAGGAGGCTTTAGGAGGTCTATCAATAGTTTAAGGGAGGGGCTAAATTCTTATTCAGGTGAGGGGTAATAAGGAGAGTTACCTCTATTTTAAAAGAAATTTTAAGGGGCAGCTTTAGAATTGGAGCTCGGGTAAAAGGGTAGAAAAGTAGTTTAAAAGTCGGTTGAGTTTTATTTTTAATTTTAGAGAAAATAGTTACAAATAGATAGAAAGATAGAGATAATTAGTGAAAAAATAATAGAGATAATTAGTTAGCTTACCAGAGCCAAGTGTGTTTGTCTTGTCAGTAGTAGCAGTAGTAGTAGCAGTAGCAGCAGTAGTAGCAGTAGTAGTAGTAGTAGTAGGACAGTCTATAGAGGTGACACTATCAAGAGAGATGTGACTACTACCACTATCCACATCTGAAATAGTAGTAGTAGTAGTAGTAGTAGTAGTATTTACATCAATATTCCGTTTAAATTCAACAGAAAAATAGTAGTAGTTGTAGTAGTAGTAGTAGTACTAGTAGTACTAATTATAATAATAATAACAATAATAATAATAATAATGTTAAAAGGTCTTAATCTACACTTAGAC